>JAAAKG020129829.1:0-14738 GCA_010014905.2 Druon quercuslanigerum | reverse complement strand
ATTACCAAATAATTTTTATTCCTAATGTTTATTGCTATTTAGGTGTAAGTGCATTGCATATAAACGTTATTTAGGTTTAAAACAAAAAATAATAGTAAAAAATGAATGTTCTCGTAAATTCTCGCATTCTCGGTCACATACGGTAACGTTCTCAGTTACCTTCTCCAAATCTTTGTTACCGAGAATTTTCCAACGCTGGTCAACGCGTGCGTGTGAAATGAAACTTATAGGTTAATTTAACTCAACTAATTGTAGAAATTCATGAAATTTATGCGCTATCGTTTAGTTATCAGGAATATGAAATTAATGTAAAATAAAAAATTGAATAATTTTATGAAATAAATATTTTTTGTTAAATGTGAGCATTGAATAAATTATTCATTTATGTATAATAAATCAAGTTGTTTTATCCTCCAAGTCAATGACATTTGTAGAAGGAAAGAAGAACTGAAACTGTTTATAAATTATATACACTAAACAAGGCACTTGTAACCATTTTGAAGCTACCAGGTACAGAACGTAAATCTTTAATCCTTTTTTATCACATATGTACGATTATTATATTCATAATCAAAATCCTTTAGATCTGAGTACATATATTAAAATAGGGAACGTTGACGAAACGACTACCATGAACTCCGTGCTGATCGACACTATCCAGCGCTATCGACGCCATATTGGCTACTCTCAGCTGCTCTCTTGGCGCCTTTTCTAATATCGCCGAAATCCGTCTAAAAGTGTTTGCGCGTCGCCGCATCGCATTTCGCGCACGCCGTTCCGCCAGTACAAATTGCATTTCAGAGCGCGCGAATGAAAATCATCCTAAACTCAACATAACTGTCAGTTAATCATCATATTACTCGTATATCAGATAGGAGAAACTGCACTTAAGTTCCATTTCTGGTTGAAATTAAGTGACTTACTTTAATTTAATGCAAACATGAAATTCAACCACCTTTAAAATTCATCATCTTCCAGTAGTGTAGTTGCGCGAATTGCCCTGTCTCTAATCGCTGGATCGAAATAGGTTCTTTAATTCTACGCGTTAGTTCAGCTCACAGCCTATACCTGTTCCAAAATTTAAAAATCACAACTTCATATTTTGAAATGTGCCTGAGAACTGGGGTAATACATAATATGTACGACAGATCACTGGATCCCAATAAGAAATGGGCGGCAAACTGTAGACTATATAGATACAGTGCGTTAAGCTTAAACCCAAGACTCTGTAAATTGAATGGAAAATTTCAAACCGGGCAGTGTATATTTTTAAAACTAAATTTGAGAATTTTTAGAGGTGCAGTGGATTTGCGTTAAATAATGGATCTCCATACATTTTAAGATAAATTTATTTTTCCACAGTATGGCAACAGCTTACAAGCGTACGAGTAAGTGTTTCATATATTTACATTTGCAATTTTTTCAACTTTTTTGTTACAACTTTAAGTTATTAAACTGTCATAGAGTTTTTTTTTATATATTCTCATAAGATGTGTAAAAGTGTTTCTATATTGCATAAAAATGTAAATCTCATGCATATTATTTATGTGAAGTTGGATAAAAACGTTTGAAACAATTGACAACTATATTTATTCTACGACGGCCAATTTTTATCTGGTTCATTATAAAAATTATCTGACGTCGGATAATTGCAGTTTTCAATTTTTAGCAGCGTTTTTATCCAACTTCAGATAAATAATATCTCTGGGATTTACTGGGAAATGATTTAAATGGGCGAACACAAATAAATGTTATTATGTATCTGTATTATTTTTCCATCTTCCTAATAAAAGCTCCTAATTCATCCCTTGAAGAGTTTTAGCGCAACTAACCTATGGCTGACGACCTACCTGAGGGGAATTCCCGCAACTAACCTTTGGACTGCCAGTCATGCGGGCGGTTGCATGCTTCATGCCACCTTTCCATTGTTAGAGAATTAGAGCCGGTTGAGAAAAATCGAAGTGGGATAAAATATTAATAAATTTAATTTAATTAGTTGAACCAATTTCCTTATATATTTTTAAGAAAATGAAAAAAAAAGTTTATGAAAATCAGTTCATATCTTCAATGCCATTTGAGAGACCCACGCCTACGTACAATAATGTGTCGTCACAAGTTTACAATAGACTGTTTATTTTTCCAATGACTGATTTAATGACTAGGCCAATGCGACGACCAGTGCTCGGTCTCTGATTCGTTGCTTTTCGCGAGCAATTTGAAATGCTAAAAAATAACATTTTTATTGTTTATTATGAATGTCATTTTAACTTATATAATAGATATGACTATTTTATAAGATATATAAGATATAAGATATATAATTGATAGAAAACCGATATGAATGAATTTTTATAAAAATAAAAATTTATTAAGTGCATACTGTGTAAATAAAAAGTATCCTTTGGTACTCACTTGTATTTTTCATGCATATTTTTCATCATTCGACAATTTTGTTATTTAAAGTTTATTAAAATATTGAAATGCATTGACAATCTTTTTTTCAATAGAATTATATTAATTAATGAACAAATTTATATATTTAGCAAAAACAACCATAATTACCGACAGAAAGAAATATCGACTGAGTGAAGACAATGTGTTTTGTCAAGTCTCATTTTTTTTCTTAAGTGGATTGACTCAAGAGAATTATCGCAGGCAAAAAACGATTTGTATGCCCAAAATTTGGAGAAAAAGAGGAATATTCACAGAATACCCAGGTAAGTAATCATTTTTTTAATAAGTATGTCATCAGAATTACTAGATTTTCCTGATGCCGATAGCGAAATACCGGCAACACGTCAACGGAGGCAAAAGAAGGGCAAGATTGGCAAAAAGAAAGTAAAGTGGATGGACAATCCGGAATTTGCTGGCTGGCTAAAGCCGCATTATAAGTCAAAATGTAAAGCCACTTGCATAATTTGCGGGATAAGTTTCACAGATAAGCTTTATAATTTTAAAAGACACATAGTTTCAAATATGCATCAGAAGAGTATTGCACTTGCTCAGGATTTTCTTCTTAATGCAAAAACCGGAAATTACGAAAACGATGTTGAAACGGTCGAAATTAAACTCGCAGAACTTATCGCGTCGCAGAATGTAGCTGTAGATTTTGTTGATGCAATGGTACCGGTTTTGAAAGATATCTTTAAGGATTCTCAAATAGCTCAGGATATTAAACTTACTACTAAAAAATGTACCCAAATAATAACAAACGTGTTGGCACAACGCGAGGCTGAAAAAACCTTTGATATTTTGAAAAATGTTAAATTTTCAGATTTAGTTGACGAATCGACTGATCACAGTGTAAAGAAAAACATGTGCGTGCTAGAGCGATATTTTTCACCTTTAGAACATGAAGTTATAACTGAACTCCTGGACTTAATTGAAACTAATGGCACAGATTCCACAGCAGAAAAACTTTATGACTGGTTTGCATCAAAATTAGAAGAAAGAGGTATAACACTTCAAAACATTGTCAGTCTCGCTTGCGACAATGCATCTGTTATGGTTGGTTGCAATCATTCTTTTTACACGCGACTAAAGGCAACTTACATTAATTCAAGTCCAAAGCGCATGGCTCAATTTAAGGAATTTCAATTATTTTGCAACGAAAATTGTCTTCGAATTTTAAAATTAGCCACAACGAGATTGCTCTTTTTTGAATGGTGCATTGAACGAATTTTGATGTACTGGGACGCGCTAAGATTATTTTTAACCTCAGAAGTTTTTAATGCAGATGACAAAGTACAAACTGCATCTATTAATGTAAATGCTAGTAATCAAAATCAAGAAATGCTAGCAGAGAGCGAAGAAAATCCTGATGTTGAGAAATCTAAAAAGACGCAGAAGCCTATGAAACTTAGGATTCTAGAACTCTTGGAGGATGATTCTATGAAGGCTTATCTTCTGTTTCTCAAATACGCGCTCAACTTTTATAACATCTTCAATGCTTAATTTCAGACCGAAAGTGTTATAATTCATACACTATCCGAACGTAGTGTAAAGTTTTTTTGGCGATTGGGGCAATTTTTTTTTGAAATCTTAACTTCGTTCGCTTTCAAATTCCTCCAACGATGTTGAAGATGAAAGTAATTACAAAAGTAACATCAACTTGGGACCTGAATGCATTGAAGCCTGAGATCACAAGCATTTTCGAGGTAGCTAGTCACTTTGGCGAGTTCGACAGTAATGGTTTATATTCTAAATGGGATTTTTTGCCGTATGCCTTTTTAGATGAGCATAAAGCAGAACTGTTGAATCTTGAATTTAACGAGTTTTGGTCAGCCGTTATAAATGGCACTTTTGAGGAAAAATTAGCATTTCCTAATCTTCGAACATTAGTAATAAGTGTTCTCAGCCTTCCACATTCCAATGTAGGTGCAGAATGTGCTTTCTCAATCGTAACCGATGTAAAAACAAAGAAAAGAAATGCCTTAGGTTACGAATTGTTAAATGCACTGTGCAGAATCAGAATTAAACTCCAAGCATCAGAAATTACTTGAACATCTTTCAAAGTTGAACCTGAGCATTTGGAAAAAATGAAAGGTGAAAACTTGTATGCAAATTTTAAAGCATATCGGGACAAAGCAGCCCAAAAAGAAGTAGAGATAGAGAAACAGGAAGACAAAGTAGAACAAGAAATAGATAACGATAGTGATGAAAATGTTACCGAAGGTTAATTCTTTTCTTTGGAGACACAAATATGTAGATGATATGTTTTATACAATGTACATTATATATGAACAATATTAATGTTATTTATTTTTTTCACAAGTTCAACGCCAAAGATTGCTTTATTATAATTTGAGTTATTTTTGATTTTTAAGTAGAAATCAAAGTAATAAAATTTAAATTAATTAATTTGTGACATTAGAAATTATATATTCTAAATTTAGATATAGTATATTTATATTTATTTATTCATAGAGAGGATAATATATAAATATTTATTTACTTGTTGTTGAGATTAAAGATTTTAAGAAATTTCGTTTTAACTTTCAATATTTATTATTCATTGAAGTAGCCATAGAAAATGTATAATTAGATTTTTCATTTTAATAAGTATTTTCAGAGATAATAAATGTTTTAATTCTAAATTCCGATAGCCTTAGAAAGCTCTCCAATAACACTTTTAAAATCGGCAATGATGATTTGTGTGATGATAACGTGCTACGTTATATTTATCTGAAATATGAGTATTCTCACTATGATGAGTTGATTACTTTTACAATACTATTTTTCTTATCTTAGATAAAATTAGCTTACACGTAATATATAATATTAATATGTTATGAGAAATTAAATATATTATTTAAAAAGCAGGTAAGTTACACGTTTTTGTACTAAATTTAATTTCTCCCTCAAAATCGAATTTAATTTTTTTTCAAATACTTTATTTCAAATTGTAAACTCCTTAACTGTGAATAAATTTTAATTCCAAAATAATTGTTTGATTTGAAATTTCACTTCACCCAAATATGAATGAAAATATTCTGCAAAATATTTATAACATAACTGGAACAAAATTTTAACATTTCTCTACAATAAAATTACTTTTAATATTTTAATAAACTTTAAAAAACAAAATTTTCGAATGATGAAAAATATGCATGAAAAATACAAGTGAGTACCAAAGGATACTTTTTATTTACACAGTATGCACTTAATAATTTTTTTTTTTTATCAAAATTCATTCATATCGGTTTTCTATCTATTATATATCTTATATATCTTATATAATAGTCATATCTATTATATAAGTTAAAATGACATTATTCATAATAAACAATATAAATGCTATTTTTCAGCATCTCAAATTGCGCGCGAACAGCAACGAATCAGAGACCGAGCGTGACGCAAGCGTAGAAGAGTTCGGGTCACTCGTTACGAGCGTTAGACGCAACCCCTGAAACTGCTCGTATATTGGCGCTCTTGTGTAGTTGATATGAGTTCAATTTTTAAGCATGAAAGATGTTTCTGCCAAGAGAGAAAACATTACAAACAAACTGGTAAATTTTCAACAAAATACCTGCAGTTTTAACGAGAAACTAGCAATTTCAATAAAAACAATCAATTTTTAAACAGAAATAGAATATTTAAAGTTTCAGTGAAAAAAAATACTTAAAAAAAAGAAGAATTTTTCCGATTAATTTTCCATTATCGATATCTGAAGGTCTAGTGTGAATGAGAAAATTTTGTGGTATACACTTTTTTACATTATCATCAGAGTGTATTAGATTATTCTAAAATTTGACCCCCCTCTCTGCACCAGTTTTGGTCAAATGTCACATTTTGAGATCTTCTGAACCCAAAAAACAGGTCGTCGCAAATGTGTCTTATCTGTATGTATTTATGTGTCTGTAGATTTTTAGTCGTAATCTGAAGGTTACTCAAAAAGACAAACAATTTATTCTTATGACATTTATTAACACCAAAAAACGACCAGAGTTATATCATTTAGAAAACTAAAAAACAATGTTCCAGGGTCCCTGGCAAATTTGGGGAAATAAATGCTACCTGAAATTTGACTTCGGATTCTTATAGTGCTTGCATGTAGAACAAAGCCTATATGTTAAGACCACAGCGTCGGAAGCACTGTATGTGTGTAAACAATAGTTACAGATAGCAAAGACAGGTTTTTTGTTTATCGCAACTAACCTATATGTCCATCAGAAAAGTGTAATTGAAAATTGTAGTTCTTACAAATATCTACAAAATGGCGTGTCGCACATTAAGATTTGTTCATTTTTTCACTTGGAACAAAAATCCGTGAATTTCTATACAATTTAATGAATAAAAATAGTTTTTACGCTAATTTTACTTGATAGCACAACTTCCGTAGGAAACAAATCCCACTTCTTTTGAGATCCTATTCGCCAAACCTGTAGACATTCTATTGGAAAAAGGTCCATTTTTTAATATCAAGAGACTTCTTAAGGATGATAGGGCACATATTATCTGAAAGTTCGAAACTTGTTACTTAATTTCTTTCCAAGTAAACAAATGAAGAAATCTTAACGTGTGACACGCCATTTTTTAGATACTTTTAATACCTACAATACAATTAATTACGCCCTATAAACTATAATTTAAATGTGATTTCGATGTGTTTATTAACAATGCAAAACAAAAATGATATAATATAATAATTTTAGAAAGTTTAATTTGACGACATAAAAGTACCAAGACATTTTCAACATTATTTGAATTTGTTCTTAATAATAAAAGTAATGTATGTGGCAAAAGCAGTTATAAGTTATAACCTCTTACTCCCTGATAAGATACATGGGCTCGCAACGCTGCATCGGCACATCATACCTCATACGTGACGGCGCAAGTTTTAATTAATTTTTATATTTTTAAAACATATACAAGAGCAAATCATGATGCCAAAAGTTTAATAAAACACTTTACCTATTTAATACCTAACTTTTTCATGCTTTACTTATTTCAAAATGTGTCAAAAATGCGTAATTTCTGCAAAAGATTTCTTCATCGTTTTCCGCCAAAACATACACCATACTCGACTCTCCCTTACACTATATGTTTTCTGGCGGATATTAGTTTAGTTGCAATAAACAAAAAACCTTTCGCTCTTCGTGCTGGCATTACAAGAATACGAAGTCAAATTTCAGGTCATTCATTTCCCCTAAATGAGCCTTTTTTGCCAGGGCGCCTGGTCTATCGGTGAAAATGAAAATTTTAAGCCAACAACGCACGATATGAAAAACCTCAATGGAAGAAAAATGTTGCTTTTTGAAAGCCATACAAAATTATTACAAAAAACATTTGAATTTTTTCAAAAATCCAAATTTTCACCGCAGAAAAAATAATAGAAAATAAAAAATTCCATTATGAGCAAAATTTGTACACCCAAAGAAGATCTATAAATTTTATCTCAATATATTATTTGATATATTTTTATTTCTGACAATAGGCCGTGCTCTACCGACAACCTTCTTGCCTATGTTTAAATAGAAAAGCTTGCATTTTGAACAAAATCGAGTACGAAGCACGAGATGCGCAATGAAAATGTTTTCGTCAAAGCCGAAGGAGCTTTCACAACAGAGAATTCACAATTACGAAATTACTGTTGTCGATGCTTTGACCTTTACTTTTAAAACTTCTGTGCACAACTGTGGGGGAAGTACAATTAGCGAGCGTGAAGAGCGAGAACTAAGAGTCGCGCGTTGAGAATGTTTCCGCGCTGCGGGCTGATTTTTTATCTGTTATTTGATGGACGTCTAAGTTATATGAATCACAAAATCCCAGGAGCTTAGACCTTGGAAGAGGCACGCACTTTCCATACATACAGATGTTGGACAGGATATTCGAAATGTAAAAATGGTTACGTAAGTGTTTAAGATTTTTTAACTACAATGTCATAAAGGACCATAACTTATGCATTTATTCTTGATTTTTCGATCTTGAACTGTTTCTTAAAAAATGAAGACACTGAAAATGTATAAAATATTTGTGGTTACAGTGTATAAGAAAAGTAGGGATTTTTAGTGTTGGATTATAAAAAAATAGACCTTCATTTCTGAAATGTCAAAAACAAGAAAATATTCTACTCTTCAAATGTTGTAAGCAAGATAAAATTTGTTATAGACCGGGCATCTACGATCGCCTAAATTTCGTGCGCTAAGTATGGAAAAAATGGAAAGTGGGCTATGTTCACAAAAGTTCGGTGGGCACAACATACTTTCAGTGAGCAATCACACTGTTGTTTATAAACAATATATCGATATAAAATCTTAGGAAATGTTAAAGAATAAGGCAACAAAGTAATTTTTTTAGATTTATTTAAATAGATATTTTGCACATCAAACATTCCAGAAAACGACTTCAAAATTTCTTTAGAATTTCTTGAAAGACGATTAAAATAAATATAGACAATAAAAATTCTTCATTGCACTACCCATTTCGAGCTATCTGAGAGAACAAATGTTCTCTTTTTGAAGAAAATAATTACTTATTTCATATTCATTTTCAATGTGTAAATCAAAGAGGTCACTTTCATGCGTGCTTTCAAAATGGTTAAGTTGCACCGCTACTTTCACATGGCATGAGAATAATATGAATGTACACGCTCTACACACAAGCAGCCATTAATGCGTTTCCGAATGTTTTTATTTATCTATGAATGCTTATACTGCGTTATTTTGATTTCCACTTACTTGCTCTGAAGAGTAGAAAGATAGGAGAGAGAATGTTGGAGCTTCACGCACCGAAAGATATTTTTATTCGCATTTTTTTTTTTAATAATGCAGGTAAAGAGATGAAAGTTCAGACACAAGGCGAACCTTACCGCCACGACAAACAAACCTCCACAACGGACGAACGCAACTGAATTACTGAATCAACGAAGAGACAGAGTGAGGGAGAGGGGGGATGGAAACACAAGCCAATGTCGGTGACGAGATCTATGATCAATAATTTCTGTCAAGGACGTAATTCTTCCGAGAATAGCGTATTATTTAATCGTTTTGATAATATTTTGATTTTAAATATTTTTCACTAAAATGAATAATAATAAAAATTACATGAATAATTATTTATTTACATTTTTATCTCTCGCAGCACCATTTTTGCCATTGAAATATTAATGCTTAACTTTTAAAATTAGGATAAGCTCTAATCAGATGTTGCGCTGCACGCTCAGTCTGTGTACTTCCCCACATTTGTGTATAGTCCATTTTAAAATACAAGGCGTTCTATTGCAAATTTTTCTTTTCTGTCTTTTACTTGGACCAGAAAATATTGTACCAGAGCACACTTTGATTAGAGAATCCTTTTGAAAGTTATCGCGCATCGGGCTACAGACTGAGCGGCAGATAGACATATTAGTTTTTTTCTGGTTCAGGGGTCTTCAAAACTTCGGGAATTGACGATAACTGGATAACAGGCCGACAAAATTTGTACCTAAAGACCGAACCATTTGACCCCAAACGTTTTTGTATCCTAAAACCGAATCCGTTATCCAAATTTTTTCTATACATCAGTTTTTTTAGATATCCTAACCTAAATATGCAAAAAATGCTATTTTTAACAATATGAGGCGATCCATAACATAATCAGTAATTTTTTTGTTTAAAAACTGAACTTGTTGTTAGCATACGGATTCAAATAGATTGCAAATTGCGTTAAATAACCTTCAAATGAGCGGTTAGGCGCAAGAACGGCCGACTTGCATTTTACGTAAAGTCGTAAGTGGAGTCCAGTCTAGTCACGTGATTAACCTGCTCGAGAGATAAAACAGTGCAATACGGAAATACACGATGACAGACGAATGGAAATTCGGCTAATTCGTAGATTCGTAACATTCGTAAGCACAAAAGTTGGATTAGGAGAAGAGTCAAGTTTCGGAACATCCTGAGTGTCTTTTATAATAATTTAAAATTGTAGAATTTCAGAAGTTTCAGCGTTGAAAGATTAAATTTAGTTTTTAATTTTAGATTTTCAAACTCCAATTGCTTTGAATTAAAAATTATTTAAAATACAAGTTTTCAATTTTGAACGCCTTTAATTACAAATAAGACAATTTCAATTCCTCTGAATTTTAAATTATCCAATTTCCTAAATTCCAATATTAAAGTATTACATTTTTAAAGTTATGGCATTGTTCTATTTTCGAAATTTGAACCTGAAATCGTTCCATTTTATGATTCTTTAATCAAAATAATATTGTTTAATTAACAGCGTTCCGATTTAGACATTATGCAATTTAAATCGTTTTTCTAATTAAATTGTCTATAACCTCTGAAGCTTATTTATTCTAAGCACTTTCAAAATTATATGATTTCTAATTGGAAACTTTCAAAATTTAAAAAAACCAACAATTATGAAAAAAGGGAAGAGTATAATTTTCAGCTAACAATTAGATTTCCAAACAAAAGTCAGTATATTTTTGTTTCCGAATTTATCTTTTTTCGTTAAGAATTCTCCTATTTGGTAGAAGCTAGTGAAGTCGATAAATAAAAATAAGGTTTTGTGATTTCAGTAAAATTGATTTGTATTCGGTACGTCTGGTTCAAATCTTTAGATAAGGGCAATTAATGTCGAATTCAAACAAAAATAATCAAGAAGCTCTTTATTTTCCAAAAAAGTTTTTTATTTCGCGCATGTAAATATAATATAGTAGGTATAGAGTTCTCAAATAAAATTTTGCTACAAATACCCAGTCTCGTTTTTATTACAGACAAAATTTTTCTTTTGTTAAAGTTTAATTAATGAAAAATAAATTAACAGAAAAAGGTTGTAAAAATAGGGTTGTCAAATACTAAGGAGCTGTAAAACATCAAATTAATTTTTTTTGCAATATTAATTCGAGAACATAATGCTTCGTAGAAGTTCAGAGCCAAGTGCTGGATTTAAACGTATTGATAATTTTTTACCTGTGCGCAGATATCAAAAAGATGATCCAGGGTAAGAGATTTAGCTCCGATGATGAGGTTATAGCTGCAACTGAGGCCTATTTTGAGGCCAAAGACAAATCATTCTATAAAAAAGGCATCGAACGTTTAGAAAAACGTTGGAATGATTGTATTGCTATGGAAGACTACTATGTTGATGAATAAAGTCGAATTTTGCAAAGAAAATGTGTTTTTTATTATTAGTCTTGGGACTTAATGATCCATGCGTTAAGATGCGCGTCGCTGACGCTTCATTAAGTGTAAATCTTATAATTACTGTACAGGATAATCTAGTGAAACCATTGTGAGAAGAGAATTACAACTAAATAATCATTAAATTTAGAAATAAATTGTTGCCTTAATCATATTACAATATTATTTAATTTGAATTTATTAAAATTTTTTTTAATCGGCATTGTCATATTCAAATTTATTACTTCATACTTCTCATTCGAAACAATTAATTCTTTAAAAATTTAATCTTCATAGTCCACTGTGTTGAACAAAATCTGAAGTAATCTATCATGGGCAGATTCACGCTTATTGAAAATTGTTGTGTGCGCATCGTATTCTTACCACTGGGCGTGATCTTTTAAGAACTTCCATTTCATGTTGAATCTCAAAACATTCATGTGCACATTAATAAATCGTAGAATGCTCATATGTAAAGGGGTCAAAATGAACTTAACCTTTATTTTTGTTGAAGACGCTCTAACGTCCTGTCAGTGCGCCTATTCTTTATTCGAACGGGTACATTGAGTCGCAAGGGATGGGATAGAACTAAAAATTGGGTCTGAACCACTGATCCCATATTTGAAACGAGTTACCCTCGCACACAATCAAAGCTCTTGTAGAGTGGTAGCGTAGAGGTGGTAGCGTAGCAAATGACTGTAATTGCGCGCGCAACCAACTTCTCCTATTCTGAATCAGAAAGGTCGAAGATGCACGATTGCCAATTGGAAAACCTCGACGGTCTTCTATTTATATCTCGATACGAATTTGAGAGAAACTGAAAAAACTGGCGATTTTAATGTTTCGCAGGATTCTTAATTTCCTATATCCGACGATTTGGAGGTTATGTTTTTTAGATGTATAGAATATAGATATTATACAATTCTATACGTATTACTAATATTTATATATGTTATTATTAATGTTATTATTATATTTATAAAAATATTACATTAAGTTTAATTGAATTCATCAATTGAATGAAAATAAATTACTGTCCAGTTTAATTTTTCGCGCGATTCTTATGTGTCATGAGCGTCGAATTTGATGTCACGTTTTTTCAGGTGCAGAATGAATTAATTAATCAATTCCATATGAATATACACATATCTATATGTATATATATTAATTAATGAAAAATTAAATTGTAACGTTATCAGTTTGAGTTTAAATTTGTTAAATTATAAGTAGTCTAATTTATCATTTTAGTAGCTATTTCATAAAATTTCCTAAATTATTTATTATTAATACAATTTTTAAAGTAAATACACTATCAGAAAAATCCAGAAAGTGCAAAAGAAAATAGTTTATGACAACAAAAATTGTTCATCAATATTTCAATTTCGAAACTTGAAATTCAACTTTTGCAAAAAATTTATAAGTATATAATACCCACATGAAATAAATTTTTTAAATGCTTCTTTATCGAGGATCCAAAGCCTGAAAACTACAAAATGTGAAAGCCTTTGATTAAACTACCTTTACATTTTTTTTATTTTCGAACAAAAGTTTAAAAATTCAAAAACGAAATTTAAAGCTCAACTAATAATTCGAAAACTTTCAGATTCCAGAGCTTAAACTTTAAAAAAACGTACAGATTTTAAGCTCTTTATTAATTAAAAAAATTAGAAATTTTTTGATTTAAAGTTTTGAATTTGAAAGGATCAGTATCTTTAAAAAATTCAAATGAGAGAAAATTGAGAGAAAATTAAGCAACTTTTTAATTTAACTGAATTTTAATAATATTTATGGAAAAGTTAAATAAAAAAACTTTAAAATTTCATATTTCTTGCAATTATCATTTATTGAAGAACAAAATATTTTATCGGTTCTTTTTGGGATTAAACCTTTTTTATTCTCATTAAGCATAATCAACTATTTAATTTCAAGAACCCAGAGATTTATTCTTTCTTACACTAAAAATAAAATAGAAAACAAAATGAACATAATTTCCCTTTTCTAAAACAAAGTCCGCTATTTACCCGAGAATTTAACTGCTGAACCATCTATATAATAAACTGCAAAACTGGATGATGAATTTTTTCATTAATTTATGGGTGTTAGATTTATGTTCTAACCTCGCAATTTAATTAATTTAAAAATAATTTATTACAAAAAATTTCTTATTCATGGCACACTTTTGGAGGATCTTTTCGAAACTTTTTTCTCTCAATTTCGAAACTTGAAATTAAACTTTTGCAGCAAATATAAAAGTATATATTACCCATATAAAATCAATTTTTTAAATGCTACTTTATCAAGGATCCAAATCCTGAAAACTACAAGGTTTGAAAGCCTTTCATTAAATACCTTAACATTTTTTCTATTTTCGAACAAAAGTTTAAAAATTGAAAAACTAAGTTGAAAGCCAAACTAATAATTCAAAAACTTTTAGATTCCAGAGCTTCAGTTTCAAAAAAACATACAGGTTTTAAGCTCTTTAATTAATAAAAAATGTAGAAACTTTTCAATTTAAATTTTTGAATTTGAAAGGATCAGTATCTTTAAAAAAAAAGCAAAAAATGAGAAAAAATTTAATTTGAAACTATTCAAATTTAAAAACCCTTACCAAATCTTTCTTCAAATTAAAAAATGTTTAAGGAGAAAAACTATAAATTTAGAAAGCTTTTGCGATTCAACTATATATCTTAAAATTTTAAAGATTTCTAATTAAAAATTTTAAAAATTATAAAACCAAATTATGACCCAAATTATAATTTTAAAAAACTTAAAAATTTAACTGATAAGAAAGCGTACAAACTTTTAAATTAAAACTGTTGAATATTAAAGGAAATGCACATTAAACAACTGAAAAATTTAAAAAGAATTCAATTTGAAGCTATTTTAATTAAAAAACCATGACCAAATAATTCTTTAAACTCGCAGTTTTAGGATTTAGAAACTTCTAAGTGTAGAAGCTTTTAAATTAAACAACTTTTTATTTTAACTGAATTTTAATAATATTCCAGGATAAGTTAAATAATATTTCTTTGTCTAAATTAGCCCTAAAAATATTTCAATATCGAAACTTTTAAATTCAACTTTTTCATTAAATATAAATGTACATTTTCCACATAATAATAATGTTCACCA
>JAAAKG020129818.1:0-14739 GCA_010014905.2 Druon quercuslanigerum | reverse complement strand
GGTGGTTCGGAACCCACCTTAAGCTGTAGGTCCCCCTCCCACCACCAAAAAGGGTGTGGGAGGTGTGTTAAGGAATATTTGAAATATTTTAAAATTCTACAAAATCGTTTTAGATCCTATGCAATTTCTTAGATCTCTAGAAATACTTTGAATTTATCTAAAATATCTTAAAATCTCTAAAACTCTTTAAAATTTTATAAAATTCTTCAAATTATCAAATTTATCAGAAATAACGGCCAAGATTCCTATAAAATTCTAAAATCATTTAAAAGTTGTGAAATTCCTTTAAATATCTTATAATCCCTTGATATTTTATTTGATTCGATTTATTTTTTAAAGATAGCTTCAGATGTCCGCTTTCCTGCAAAATTCTTAAAAATTTTTTAATTTTTTGAAATTCTTAGAAATTGTATATAATCTTTGTAAATTATTTAAATATCATCTTTCTTGTATGAAAATTCATCTCTTTTGAAACAAATTTAATATTTATTCTAAAAATGTTGATCATTTTTATTTATAGAATTGAATCTCATATTACAATATTTCTTCTATTTTAATTCGTTAGCAAATAACCATTGACTGCCAGTACCTCTTTTCGCTTATCATCAGATTTTGTGTTTACGTCTTCAATGAGATAAGAAAAACTTAATTACGAGCAAAAACTTATTTTTAAGAATTTAAAAAAAGTTAAAAGCTCTTTAATAATGAGAAAAGATTTGGAAAGATTAATTTTTTTCAAAATTTCTGGCATAAAGTAAAATGGTTTAGGTTGTATTGTAAAGGAATCATTTTAGGTTTTTAAGATTTCAAAATGTGTGGAAAAAGAATATTCGAGTATCAAGACTTCGACACAGTTTTTTTTTTAATTTTTTAGGATTTGAAAAAAATTTTTGGTAAACTGAATATTTCAGCTGGTCAAATGAATGGGAGAAAATGTTTGAAAGATTTACGGAAAAGCTAAAAATGATTGGTTTTTAATAAATTCTAAGAGAAAAAGAAGAAAGCGTAATACAAATTTTTAATTTTTAAAAGAGTTTAAAAGATTTTAAAGCAAAATTTGGCAATTTTGCCATTTGCCATACTGCATAATTTATACAAACAATTTGTAACTTTAAATGATGTTTTAAAGTTTAAAAACGATTAAAAATAATTCAATGTTGTACAGATTGTTTGAAGAATTTTGAAAAGTTTCAAAGGCGGAGATAATTTTTTTTTAGGTTTCTGAAAAAAACTAAAATTGTTTTTTATTTCCAGAAATTATTTTTAATCATAATTTAAAAAGATTCAAAACAATTTAAAAGATTTCTAGGATTGTCCAAGAATAATATATAAGATTTTAAAGCCTTTATTATAATTTTGCAGAATTGAAATACAATTTAAGATGACTTTGAATAATTTCTAAGTATGGGATGATTTAGAATTATATTTTTATAAATTTTTATTTATATATAAGATAATTATCTTGTTAAATATTTAATTATTATTGTTCAATACTATCCAGTAGTTAATAATTAATAAATTAACTATTGCTTGCATCCCCAAAAAACTGACTTTATGCTATTAAAGGAGCTATATATAAATATCGAATTTATGGATTGTTTTAAAAGTAAATTAAATTGTTTTTGAACAAAATAAAAACTAAGTTATAAAATTTTTTAGCACCGAATAATATCTATTGTGTATAGTTTATAATAACTCAAAGTTTCAAAGCCATGATTTTTTCTTTTTTATTTAACCCGCTGTTTAAGAATTAAAAAAAAATTTATTACTTTTTTGATTGAAATAAGTTATAACGTAACTGAAAATTTCCACATAGAACAAGAAGAGCTGCAGTTTGACTTTTTTTATTTTATAAAATAAATAAACATTATCAACAACCAGTGACGACGTAAGCATTTCAAATATAACTGATAACATTACAATTTATTATGCCTTCTATTATTCCAACAGTATTTTTTAAACACGTGTAGGGGCTTAAATCTGTTTGTCAAAATTCTAAGGCTGTCCACAATTGAAAGGGGGGGGGGTAAAAGTGGTGAACAATTGTCCTCGTGTTGTATGGATGGCCCTATATATACGCAAGCATGATCTAATGGGTCATCAGAATACTCATTAGTTTGCTTCTTTGTAAAATTATTTACGAATCAAATTTTTCCATATTTAGATGAAATGATGAACATTTTTGGTGCTTTTTGGCTTTTGTTGGCGATGATCCTGAGTTCTCTTGGTGAATATAATATTTTTAATATTTTAATCAGACCTGAAACCTTACCAGGATGTTATTTCTATAAGAACTTTAAAGATTTCGAAAATATTTCTGATAATTAGATTTATTCAGACTTATTCAGACTTATTCAGATTTATTTAGGTAAAAGTTATGTTTATATTAAAAAATTGGTTTCCTTGATGTCATTTATTTAACTGAAAACAAAATAAAACTTAAAAGAATTGCACGATATTACCATTAAACATAATTTGTTTCACGATAGCTCTCAAAAATCTCTCAATAATTTCAATTAAAAACCTAATAAGCATTTCATTAATCCAAGTTTTTTTATATTAAATTTAAGAATTGAAATTTGTTTACAATTATCTTATGAGTAAATAAAATTTTATACATGTTTTGTATTTCGATTCTTCGCTAGATATAAGTATTAAAATTTTGTTTCAAAAGTATAGAGTTTCCAAAAACATTTGAAATTTTCTAGAATTTTAGGTTAAATTTTAATTTAATTACTTGGTTACTTACATTTTGTAATATGTGCTATTTTTACCCGATTACGTAACATTTTTAATTTATAATGTTTTGAATAAACAATTGTGCGTTATCATAAAATTCGCTTGCAAATGTTTCTAAAGATTAAATTGAGATAAAGAATAAAAATAATTTAAAAGATGTCAGTAAGTTCCAGAGATATTAAGAGATTTATAAACGATCTTGAAATGATTAAAAGTTGTAAGGATTTTTTATGACTTTTGTAAGGTTTTACGAAAACGAAAATTTTATTTTGGTACCTGAAAAATTTAAAAATAATTATAAAATTGGTAAAGGAGAATGTCACAGATGTTAGGGGCATTTTTCTGATTTTGCAAAATGAAAAAAATAAAAAACATTTGACTAATATTTAAAGATGAGAAAGTTTCAAAATATTGAAAATATAATTTTCTTACAGTTCCTGCGAAAATTTTTTAATTTATTTTTATTTTGAAAAACAACCTTTAAGAAAAAAATTAAAAAGGTTGTTAACATTTCAAAATATTTCTTAAAATTTCAAAAAAGTGTTTAAAAGATTTTAAACAGAAATGTTCCAATTGTGTAAGCTTAGAAATAAAAAATTATGGTAATTCAAGAAATATTTAGAAGAAGTAGGGAGATGGTTTTTCCTTGCTTTAAGGAAACCGGAGTAGAACCCTGCAAGCACTTTAGTCCCTACACCACACGTCAATCCAAAAGCTCCCACGCACATCCAAAAAGTCATGATAAATTTCCTGCATTGGGTCTCCTGGTGGTTGACCCAGTTCAGTTTGCTATCTAGGATTACTTCCAGACTTTTAACTGAATCTGAAAACGTCAACATCCGGGTTTATAGAGAGCCCTGAGCTACTGTACCTGGAGCAAGTCCTGAGGCCCATATAATAGGCAAGAGGAAAAACGACTGCAGGGAAACGCCCATAAAATGGAAGCTGTAACAGCAAAATGCCCCGGTTACCAGACATCTGTCCAAGACACTGGACAGTGGAGAAGACTTCAGTATTTAGGTTTCAAGAGGAACTAAACCTGAAGGCGTTTCGAACGGTCTAACGGCCGTTCATGGGCGTATTAGATTCCAGAACCCGACTCTAAAAACTGATTCGTGGAAGGTGTATTCCGACAGGCAAGGGTCTAGGCCAAAAGGAAGGGGCTATATTCTAGTTCTTAATCTTTCCGAATCCTCAATTCGAGCCCTTGCGGCTTTAGACTACCGACTCTATCGTCCGTAGGTACCCCGAATTAGCCTTTTAATGGCTGAGATGGGAATCTTCCTGATGCGGATTAATTTGCACCACAGAAAAGGCGCCTCGGTGGTTCTAGCCAGGTGCATGTGAGAGGTGCAGGCTGTGTATGCGATTTTGGTACCTAATCTCTGCTCCAAAGAATTCACTGCTATTAAGGTGAGACTTATGGGCATAAGCGGAGAAAGACTAGAGATAGCCTTGGTCTATTTTGCAGACGATGCTGAGGGACTTCACCTCCCAGAAAGGTGGAGACTCTAAGTCGGCACTAGCAGGAGAACAGGATTCCTCTTCTGTTGGCATCTGATGTGAAGTCTGATCACAGGCTCGAAAATGACGAGTTTGGCTAAGATAAAGAAGCAACACTAAACAATGTGATAGAAGTTCACTTCCCGGATTTTTATCGAATCCAAAGCGAACAAGAGAAGGGCCGGGCCCAATAGCTGGAAAAGGCAAATTGGAATTTCGCCGTCAATGATAAGTTACATCGTGTTCCTTTTATGCATAGCTAGCGGAAGCACAGTACCGCTTCATACTAAAGGTGGGCCCACTGGAGATACTGATTAGGCTGAGTGGGCCGTTCGATGAAACGATAACAACCTTTTGCACGTAGACTACATACAATAATTAATTTTAATTTATGTTTTTGTTCACAGAATTTTTACAGGGTAAGCCAATGGTACCCAATCCTAACGGGAACCAGGTTCCGCCAAATCAGCCTGCTCAAAATGCAATTCCACAAAATCCATTTCCTTCTATTGAGAGTGAGCTGTCTTTGGCTAATTTGCCCCCTATTGTGGATCCTCCTATTTATTACTACGAACATGATATTCCGCATACACTAAGAGCAGGACAGTATACCGTAGCAATATATAAGAATTTTATTCGTGGCATCGTTATACGCGGGCGGGTTAGGGCTGCACTTGGTGAGGGACAACAGCCGGTTGCAGTAGGTGTAATATCAAAAGAGGTTTTGCGTAACCACTTGCCTGGACATATTCATTTTGGAGAGACACCAAGAAACACTCCTGGAGTATCATTGCATACAGTCATAATTTCTCATCAACACCAGGATCCTTTAACTCCATTGTTTCGACTCGCTGTCATTCCAGAAGATTAAGCAATTCCGTACGCGGATACCACTCGGATCGATGAGTTTTTACGAGCTACGACATTCAATCTCAACACTCGAAAAATTTCCTAGACTTAAAAAGATAGTTTTTTGCATTCTTTCTCTTTCCTGACAAAGCATCTAGGCAAATGCGAGTGAAGTAAAATTTGCACCGGTCCTTGCTTGGTGAAGCCAATCTTGAGATCAACATAATAAGACGAAAGGACTTTAATGATACAATGGATTAAACGCCAGTGATACATCACTTAGATGAACCAGCCTATCAACAATAATAATAATCATATTATATTATAATTCTAGTTTTATAACAGTACTATGTTTCTTATCAGTTCTTTTTATTATAATTATTATAATTATTTGTTTAAGGGATTAAAAATATTGGTAATGAATAAGTTGGAATTCAGCTTAGTACTAGTAGAAGAATAAATAATACGCTATCCATCAATTATCTTGCATACTTTAAAACCTGAATTTCCCATCACGAAGATTGAAGATTTAAAATAAATCTTAAAAGTAAATATATATTTGGAAGTTAATATTTTAGGCGAACTAAATTTTGCAGGTGGTCAGAAGGATGAAAACAATTTCTTCAGATTTATGGGAAAGCTTTAAATATTTGTTTTTAAATAAATTCTATGAGAAAATTAAAGAAAATTACAACAAATTTTTAATTACCTTCTAAAATTTTTAAAAAGAACCTTAAAGATTTTAAAGCAAAATTTGGCATATTTGCCATATTACATATTAAAAAAAAAATTAGTAACTTCAAGAGATATTTAGAAGTTTAGAAACGATTTCGAAAAAATTCAAAGTGATGTCCATCTTTGAAGAATTGCAAAGCCATTTCTATATTTTTTTAGAATTTAAAAACAAATTTGAATCATTTTTAAAAATTAGAAAGCTTAGAAGGTGTGAAAAGATTAAAACAATAATTTTCTTCTTGGTGCTTTCTTCTTTTTAGTTCATTAAGATTCGCAACTTTTTTTTAATTATATTTAATGTTGGGTATTTTTAATAAAAAATTATTTGATTTAAAAGATCTTTTATGTATAACAGAATAGGATGTTGAAACCTTTTAAACCTTTAACAAGAAATTCTACAATCAGTTCCAATTATTTGTTCTATGAGCAAACCTTATTAAAAACAAGTGATGCCGTTAGCAGTGTAAATAAAACTCACAGCAACAAAATTTATTATGCCTTCTATTACTTAATTTATTTTTTAATTGCTTCATCAAAAATATAAAGTTTATTTTCGTTTTTTAAATTCCTACTGTGTACATAATTAATAAAATTTACACAATGTTGATGCTCTTTAAGAAGAAACGGAACTGATTTGCGAAAGAATTTTAAGCCACAATGCTGAATTTTTACTAAAGAAAGATGCATTTTCAAGTAAAATAGGTGAATTTTGAAAATGAAAATTTTATTTTTGAAAAATAGCCGAATTTTCAACAAAAAACGATTTTATTTCGACCTTTTAGCATCAAAATATAAGACTCAGAAAATAAGTCAATTTTCTATGGAAAAAGTTAAGTTTTTAACCCAAAAGGACGAATTTTCAACACAAAAATTGAATTTTCAACAAAAAAAAAATGTCTTTTGAACAAAAAGGATGAATTTCTATTCGAATAATAAAATTTATAAAAAAAAAGGTAAACAAATCAGTAACAAGAATATTATACCAGCGTTACCACAAAACTTTATTTTTAATTCTATCTTATTTCCCACTAACCAATTTTTCATTTTTTCTGATCATGTTAATATTCAAAGAGCAGAATCTTAAACTTAAAAAATTTGTAACCTAGAATCTTGTATAAATGAAATAAATTAACTTCAAACTAAAATTGAAAAAAAAATCAAATTTATTCTACTACGTAGTTTGAATTTACATGAATTCTCATAATTCTACCAAATTTTTGTTCTTTAAATACCTGACTTTCTTCCTTTTAATACCTGAAAATTGTTTGAAATATTTGGAATCTCTGGAAAGTTCTTTTTGTTAAAAAATAATCTCTGTAACTAAAGTTTTAAGTATTCACATTTCGGTTAAAAAATGGATCTTTTTATTTATGTAAACATTAAAATATTCGTTTCAAAGTTGATAATTTGTTCATGACAAATTGCTGAATTTTTTTTATTTTATACGTTTGCTTAATCAATAAATGCATTTATGATTAAAAAAAAATTTTTTCTCTAAAATTCAGTCTGGCAGAAATATGATTAATATAAGGTCTCTAGGCTCATTAAAATTTGGTGCGCATAGAACTAGCCTAATTTGAAAAAAATCTGTTGGACTGTCCTGGAGAAAGTCCGATTATTATCTAATGATTTTAATATTTGTGTCAATTTTCGCATTTAATTATTAAAAATTATTTCTAATTTTCTGAGCCATTTTTATTTGTTTAATGAATTTTTTGCCACCTATCGCAAAATTATTAGTATCATCAAAGCGATAAACTAATTACTACATGTGAAAGTTATTACGGTCGATTAGAGCTTTTGTTGATTGCTTAAACAACTTTTTATTTATAAAAAAGAAAAAGAAATAAAAAATACAAATAAATAAATAATAGGTTATTCAGAAATTGTATCGCATTATTTAAAACCTGATTTTCACATCACGAAGATGAAAGATTAATAATCAGTCTTAAAAGTCCATGATCTTTTAAGTGATTTATAAATTTTAGAATAATATATTTATTAATAATTACTTTAAATCGTGACAAAACCTTCGAAGTGTACTTTAGAAAAAAATTCAGGTTATAAGATCGTTTATTGAACAATAATTATTTGGAGAATTATTTTCTGATTTCTTTTTAGGGACAAATTACTATTATTTACTATTCTTATTAAATCCTAATAACAGATGCCTGATTTTATTCTTTAAAGGAATCTCTACAATTTTATTTATCTGGTTTTTATTGAAACTTAAACTATCATGTTTATAATAATAATAACTGTGTAAAGAAAGACAAATTACTTTTTTAAATTATATCAAAATTGTAGAGAAAACTACAAAGAATAATGTATATTTATGATGATATTAGAATTTAACTTTTTCCTAAATAGAACGCAAAAACTAAACTCTAAATAACCACTGTCAAATAAACAATCTTAAACTGAGTTTAATTTATTTCTAGAGTAAACTTAGAAGCCTTCGTCAAAATTCGCAAAAATTAATTTTTAAGATATCAGTTAATTGTCTAACAAGCATTTAAATTTTCTTAAAGGTAGTTTGAGTTTTAATAAAAGCGTATCAACTTTTTTTTTATTTTTCAAGATTTTAACACATTTGAAAAGGTTTTTGTAATATTTTAAAATGTTGTATAGAAAAAATTTCACGAAATATCAAAGAATTGTATGGAGTTTTTATGAATATCCAGTTTATTTAAAAAAATTTAAGGGATTTAAGCAATAAAAACATTTTTAGAAATTTTAAGGTATTGGGAATAATTTCTGGGGATTTGAGAATTTATTGAGATCTGAAAGAATTTGAATGGATTTTAAAAGATTTTAGGGGATTCCAAAACATTTTAAGGATTTGAAGGGATTTTAAAGATTTTCAAGGGGTTTGTAATATTTCAAGAAATTATTTTTTTAATACGCAATAAGGAAATGAAACCAAAGTTTTTTTGGAATGCGCGTTTTTTTACATTACGGGGCTGGAGTAGTTCAAATTCTTTCCGGTAAGAAAAAGTGGTCAGTAATTCTCTTTGGTGGAAAAATATAACAATTTCCGAGGAAAAACAATAGATTAGCCTATCTCAAAATTGTCAAAACATTATAAAATGTTATTTAAACTTAACAATTTTTAAATAAAAATATCCATTTTCAGCAAAAACATCAACAAAGTCCATAGTTGTTTTAAAATTCTAAATTTTATTGAAACAATAGCAATTTTTATATAAAACACCAAAGCAAAAAAAAGTGTTTAAAAAATTAGAAATCCTATTATACATAAAATTAGAAAAGTTATTATATACTATAAAAAATTTTCAAAAAATAGGAAAAAAAGTTTCTGATTGCTCAGAAAATTTTTTTCAAAGATTTCACTAGATATTAAACCCACATAAAAACTATTTTAGTTTAGTTTTTTGATTAGACCAAAGTTAAATAAAGATAGAGCTTTTTAAAAATTCAAAACCAAATCCAATAAAAAGACTGGCAAATTTAATTTCGATAAAATTAAAAAAAAATATTTTAAATCGTTTAAAATCTCCTAAATATTTGCAGGTTCAAACATTTTTTGAGATCTTGAAATAACAGAAATTGTTGGAAATCCCTTGAAATTTTATTTTATTTAATTTATTTACACAAGCTATCTATTAATCGCAAAAAATCGAGCCTATCGAGCCTATAATCTCTTGGAAAGTATACACCATTTTTTTAATTCCTTGATATTTTCGAAATCTCTTGGAAATTGTTTGGAATCTTCCAACAGATTAAATTCCTGAAAAATCCTTTAAAACCCCATTAATTTTTTTAAAACTCATAGAATTCTTTAAAAACTGTTAAAGTCCCTTAAAAGTTTTTAAATTTGTTTATATCCCCTAATTTTTTTTAATAATTGCAGGTCTTTTAAATTCCTTGAATTTTGCTAAATTCTTAGAAATCCTATAGAATCTTTGTAAATTATTTAAATATCGTCTTTCTGGTTTCAGTATACATATCTTTTAGAAAAAATTTAATATTTTGAGTTTAAAGTTCAAGTTTATGTTAAAATATTGCACCATATTTTTATAAAATCTGATTTAATGTATAATTTTAGTGGCTCAAACGATTTAATATTTTATTTTAAAATAAGATAAGAAATTAGAATTTTATGTCATATTACAGTATTTCTTATAATTTAATTCGTTCGCAAATAACCATTATCTGCTAGTACCTCTTTTTCCTTATCACCAGATTTTGTATTTACATTTTCAATGAGATAAGAAAAATTTAATTATGAACAAAAACTTATTTTGAAGAATTTAAAAAAGAGTTAAAAGCTTTATAATAATTAGAAAATATTTAGAGATTTTTTTTTTCAAAATTTCTGGCAAAATGTAAAATGGTTTAAGTTGTATTCTAGAAGAATATTTTTAAGTTTTTTAAATTATGATTTATTTTTAATAAATTCTAAGACAACGAAAAGAAAGATTTAAACAAATTTTTTATTACATCCTAAAATTTTCAAAATAAGTTTAAAAGATTTAAAAATTTTAATGAAAATTTTGTAAGTTCCAAAGATATTTTGAGGTTTAGAAGCGATTAAAAATAATTCAATGTGGTACAGATTTTTTGAAGAATTTTGAAAAGTTTAAAGGCAGAGAAATTTTTCTTTGGTTTCAAGGAAAACCAAAATTTTCTTTTATTTCGAGAAACTAATTTTAAGGAATTATTTGAAAAGATTCAAAACAATTCAAAAGATTTCTAAGATTGTCCAAGAATAATCTAAAATATTGTAAAGCCATTTTTATAATTTTTCAGAATTGAAATACAATTCAAGAGAAATTTGAGTAATTCTTATAGTTGAGAAGATTTAGAAGGTTTGAAAAGATTTAAAATAATTTTTTTAAGATTCATGCGAAAATTTTTAATGAAATTTTATTTTCAAAAATAAACATTAAGAGAAGTTTAAAAAAGGTTTATAAGTATTTAAAGAATTTGATTTAGTAAATTCAAGAAATATTTAAATAATAAAAGAACATTTAATAAAAAATATATAAATAAAAAAAATATATTGAAAAAATGGTAATATTTAAAAGAGTCTTAGAAATGCAGTTTTTTAAGATTCCTAAAAAAACTTTAGAAGCTTCAAAAGTGTTTCGAAAAATTTCATGCAAATAAGAAAATTTTCTTTAAGTTTCTGGGTAAACTTAAAAGATTAGAATGCAATTTTTTTAATTTTTTAATGATTTTTTAACAATTTAAGAAAAACTAAGGAAGTTAAAAATATTTTGAGAAATTTAAAATATTTTGAATCGATAAAAAATATTTGAAACTCTGGAAACATTTCCGAAAATCAAGAATTTCTTTATTTTCACTAAACTTCTTAAAAAATCTTTTAAATTAACTCAAATCTTTCTTAAAAATTTGCCACACTTTTTTGAGGCATCTGAAATATTAAAAAAATATTTAAATCTTAAACAACCTTCTGTTTATTTTTCCATCCAAGTAAGTACATCTTTTTTGTAATCATCAGCTTTTGTGTTTAAATTGTCAATGAGATAAGAACAATTTAATTAGGAAAAACAACTTATTTAAAGAATTTAAAAAATATTTAAAGGCTTTTTAATAATTAGGAAAGATTTGGGGAAATCTTATATTTTTTATTTTTGAAAAAAGGTAAAATGGTTTAAATTGTATTCTAAAAGAATAGTTTTAAGGATTTAAGATTTCAAAATGTCTCAAAAAATAATATGAGAGACTTCGACAGTTTTTAAAATTTTTTTCAGGATTTAAAAAATTTTAGGTAAACTGAAGTTTTCAGTTGGTCGAATGAATGGAAGAAAATGTTCTGAAGATTCACGGAAAAGATAAAAATGATTGCTTTTTCATAAATTCTAAGAGAAAAAGAAGAGTGATTTAAACAAATTTTTAATTGCTTCTTAAAATTTTTAAAAAGAGTTTAAAAGATTTCAAAGCAAAATTTAGCAACTTTGCAATTTGCCATATTACATAATTTAAACAAATATTAGTTAGTGCAAAAGATATTTTTGAAGAGTTTCAAAGGCAGAGAAAATTTTTGTTCAGGTTTCTAGGAAAGAAACAAATTTTTTTTATTTCGAGAAATTAATTTTTAAAAATTATTTGAAAAGATTCAAAACAATGCAAAAGATTTCTACTACTTTTTGTTGTTTCTACTACTAATTTTTAAAGATGAGAAGATTTAGAAGGCTTGCAAAGATTAAAAAAGAATTTTCTTAAGATTCGTGTGAAAATTTATAATAAATTTTTATTTTAAAAAATAAATTTTAAAGAAATTTAAAAAAGGGTTATAATTATTTCAAACGATTTCTCAACAATTTCGAAAGAGATTGACGAGATTTTAAAGCGAAATGGTTCGGATTGTGTTACATTAACAAATATTAAAGAATTCAGTAAATTTAAGAAATATCTAAAAGAATTGAAGGGATTCAAAAAGAATTGTAAAATTTAAAAGATTCTTAGGAATCTAGTTTTTTAAGTTTCCTAAAAAAAAATTGAGAAGCTTCAAAAGAATTTCGAAAAGTTTCATGTGAATAAGAAAATTTTCTTTAAATTCCTGGAAAAATTTAAAAGATTAGAATGTAATTTTTTTACATTTTGAATGATTTTTCAATACTGTAAGAAAAATAAGTAAGTTAAGAATATTTTTAGAAATTTAAGATGTTTAAAATTTATTAAAAATATTTAAAAACTTGGAAACGTTTCCGAAAATTGATCAAGCATTTCTTTATTTCTTCCAAACTTCCGAAAAAATATCTTTTAAAAAGACTCGAATTTTTCTTAAAAATTTTGCACACTTCTTTCACGCATCTGAAATATTTAAAAAATATTCAAATCTTAAAGAACCTTTAGTTTTTTTCCGTCTAAGAAAAGTGAAAAATAGTCAGTGAAAAATCAGGCTATTTGATGATTTTTGACAGGAAAGTTAAAAATTTCTTCGCTTATGTGTACCAGATTATTTATATTTTTATTTATTTTATTTATATATTTGCTTATTAACTTTTTAAACATTTAATTATTAGTGTTCTATCTTATTTAGTAGTTATTAATTAAAAAATTAACTATTGCTTCCATCCTCAAAAAGCTGACTACATGCTATCATGCTACATGCTACATACATATAAATATCGAATTTATGGATTGTTTCTAAAGTAAATTAAATTGTTTTTAAACAAAATAAAAACTAAGTTACAAAATTTCTTAGCGAAGACTGAAAAACATTGTAAATGGTTTATAATAACTTAAAGTTACTGCCAAAAAACAGTTGCAAGAAAAGCGGATATTAGTGCCAATGAAGTCTGGTTACGATTCTTTCTTTTTTAAATAACCCGTTGTTTAAGAATATAAAAAAAACTGATTTCTTTTTTGATTACAATAAGTTGTAACGTAACTGGAAATTTCCTTAAAGAAAAATAATAGCTAAAATTTGACTGTTTTTCATCTTATAAAATAAATTAAAATTATCAAAAACCAGTGATGTCGTTAGCATTTCAAATCTAACTGATAACATTACAATTTATTATGCCTTCTATTATTCCAGCAGTATTTTTCAAATATGTGTAGGGGCCTAAATCTGTTTGTTAAAATTCGAAGGCTGTCTAAAATGGGGGGGGGGGGGGAAAAGTGGTGAAAAATTGTCTACGGGGTATTGGGATGGCCCTATATATACGCTAACATACTCTAATGGGTTACCAGGATAATTATTAGTTTATTTCTTCGGAAAATTATTAACTAATCAAATTTTTTTTATATTTAGTTAAAATGAAGAATATTCTTGGTGCTTTTTTGCTTTCGTTAGCGATGATCCTCAGTTCTCTTGGTGAGTATAATATTTTAAATATTTCAATCAGACCTGATATATTAGCAGGATATTATTTCTAAAAGATTTTTAAAGATTTGCAAAATATTTTTGGGGGCTTACCTTTATCTAATTAAATTAGGATAATTTTCCTACAATTTTTTAAAAATTTTTACTAATTTTATTTACTTAGATTTACTTTGATTTACTGAATACTTTATTATTATTCATACGTATATTTGTTTCCGTTTGCAATCACATTGTGTAAAAAATAATAAATAAATTTCTCAACTTTCAAAAAGTAGATAATCTATCAAATGATGAGATGCACTGTCATATATCTCAAATTCAGGTAAAACTTATGTTTAAATTGAAAAATTGGTTTCCTTGATCTCATTTATTTATTTGAAAACAAAATAAAACTTAAAAAATTTACACGTTTTTTCCTTTAAACATAATTTGTTTCACGAGAGCTCTCTAAAATCTCTGAAAAATCTTGATAAAGAAACTGATAAGGTTTTCATTACTTCAAGTTTTTTTTTCTTAAATTTAAAATTTGAAATTTATTTAAAATTACCTGATAAGTAAATAAAATTTTATACATGTTTTGTATTTGGACTCTTCGCTAGAAATAAGTATTGAAATATTGTTTCAAAAGTATAGAGTTTTCAAAAATATTTGAAATTTTCTACAATTTTAGGTTTTTCGAGAACATTAGGATTCGCAAAATTGGTAAATTTTTAGTTATGTTCGATATTTTTCATAAAAAATTATTAGTTTTAGAAAATTGGTAATTCTTTAATCATTTACATTCTTCCCTTTTCTCAGTGTTATTTAAAACGAAAATAATTCGAGTTTAAAGTTCCATAATTTTTTTAATAATTTTAGGTAAAGTTAGCTTTACAAATAAAAATTTGTTCATGTTTCTTTATTGGAAATTATAGGTCGTTTTTATAAAAAATTATTAGATTTCAAAAAATGTTTACAATTTACAAAAATTAAGTTATGATGATGCAATAAAATTTTTATTTTTAAACCAAAAAATTATTAGAATTAAATTCAATGTTTTTTTATATGAAATATGAAAATTCAAGAGTTTAAAAAACATTATATTCCGTTAG
>JAAAKG020129807.1:0-14739 GCA_010014905.2 Druon quercuslanigerum | reverse complement strand
CCGGGCGTTTATATGTATTGCATCCACGAGGGAACGTGGTGGGGGCCGAAAAAATCCACGATCTGGCTTCACTGCACCTACGTTTGTTTCGCTTCGCCTTCGTCGGATTCATTTTTTAAAAAATTCGTAAACACTTTCACTATTTTGATTTTAAATCACATGTGCGAAACAAGGATAGATGCGGTTCACGGCGAGCGGGGTGGTGTGCAGCGGGGCTGACACGCAGCTACAACAGTTAGCCGCAACTTATACTACGCCTGAAATAATAATCATAATTCTTCATATTCATCCATTAAAGTTGAGAGGGCTTGGGCATATCATCAGATACCGTTAAACGAGAAATCTAAACCGAAAACAGCTTTTATTGTGCCGCGCAAAGGAATGTATCAATTTAAAAGGATGCTATTTGGTTTGACAAATGCACCTGCTACATTCCATCGCCTTATGGACAGAATAATAACACCAGAATTAAAGGCGCGTGTATTTTGTTGTATTGATGACATAATTATAGTTCCAATAAATTTTAAGGATCATTTCAAATGTTTGCAAATAGTGTTAGATAAAATAAAAAATGCAGATTTTACAATATGTTTGGACAAATGCGAATTAGGAAGTTCGAAAATAAAATATTTGGGTTTTAAAGCAAAAGAAAAAGGGTTGCAGGTAGGTGGGGATAACATTGAACCTGTTTAAAATTTTCCAAGACCTAAAGCGGTCAAACAAATTCAAAGATTAATAGGAATGGCATTATGGTACAGAAAATTTATCCCAAAATTTTCAGAAATTATAGAACCCCTGCAAAAGCTATTAAAAAAACGAAGTAAAGTGGGGGGAATGGTCTGACAAACAGGAACCTGTCCTGATTTTGAAAGTCCATTCCAACTTAAAATTGATGCTGGCGATATAGGATTAGGATCTGTAAACACAATCAATAAACGGCGAAAATTATGTGATAGCGTTTGCAAGTAGAGGTCTTAAAGGCGCAGAATAGCCATATTTATAAAAATATTCATTTAGTTTAAGTACAGATCACATTGCCCTAACATGGCTTCACAATTTAAAAAATCCAACAGGTCGACTCTCGCGATGGGGTCTGGAATTTTTAGAATATGATTATGAAATAGTTTATAGAAAAGGGAGCCTAAACCGTGTCCCAGGTTCATTATCATGATCAAATGAAAGCATAGTAGAAGGCGAAGAATAAAACTTTAAAGCAATTGAGAAGAGTTGGTACAGTAATAAAATAATACCTGTTGAAAATAAACCTGAAGAAAATCCAAACCGAAAAATACGCGGTAGTCAATTGTTTTTTTATACAGCAGATATTTTAAATCAGGTTTGAATTTATATAGCAATCCGTGGAAGTAAGCACTACCGAAAGAATCAAACAGAAAGTAAATAATCGAAATGGTTTGATGGGAAAAAGTATAATTGAAGAACCGTTAATAGTAGTAGCATCAGATATGATGGGTCCATTCCCAATGTCAAAATTTATAAATCAATATATTTTGGTCTTTGTTGATATTTTTACTAAAAGGGTAGAAATAATTGTGGGTAAAAATAAATTAAAATCCACAATCGAAAAAGAATTTCACAAAAGGATAATTTTAAAATGGGGAACACCTAGAATTTGATTCATAGATAATGGTAAAGACTATATAAGTAAATCAATAATTAATTTAACAAAAACGTTTGGTATCAGACATTTGAAAACTCCTAAATATCGTGCACAAGCAAATCCAACTATAAGGTGCAACAGATCAATTATAGCGGCAATAGAAGAATATTTGAAATAAGATCATAAAACATGGGATGAAAATTTAGATAATTTACAATTTGAATTAAATACAAGCAAACATTCTTCAACACGTTTTACATCAGCTTTTTTTAATTTAGACAGGGAACCTTAGGTAATTTAAGCGCTAAATAAATATTTAAATAACAAAAGCGAAATTGAATTTCAGGACTTAAAAATTTAGATACCGCAAATGAAACGAAATCTACGTATTAAAATCTCAGACATAGGCTTAGAAGTTTTGAAATTGGCGAACGAGTTTTAAAAGGTAATAGAACATTGTCAATTCAGGGGAAAAGAATAGCTCCAAAATTGAATAAAAATGTTGAAGGACCATTTTTCATTACGGAAAAAATTCCACCTACAATTTACGAAATTGAAACAAGGTACGGTAAATCTTTATGTAATTGAAATGATAAGGACATTAATAAATGTAATAGTAAGACCAAGATTAAAATTTGAATTTTTTAAAATGGCATGCATGTGAATAATTTAATTTTCACAACACGGACTATGAAAAAAAATGACACAAACATATACACCTAAAAAGTAGACAGAAAAAACAGAAAAATATTTATTTACAGGGAAATGGATCGTAGAATTACTTTGAGATGTGAGTATAAGAAATAGACGAGAGGAAGAAGATAGACGGAAAAAAGAAGATTTGGATAGAAAAATTTAGGAAGAAATTAGGAAAGTTGGGGAACTGGAATTATGAAAGATAGCAAAAGGTGACAGCGAGTAAGAAAGTGAAATCGACAACGCTATAGCAAGATATAAAGAGAAAAGACATAACGAGAGAGTCCGAAAAATAGTAGAGACAAAAAGGCTAAGAAGAGGTCTATTATCAAAAGACGACCTAGAAGGAATGCTGGAATGGAGAAAGGAAGAAGAAGAGAAAGAAAGAAGAAAAGAAAGGGACAAGAAAATAGAAGAAGTTCCAGTTAAACTTTACATCTTCCACGACACATACTGCGTCGAAATGTTGAACCGAACAAAAACCATCACACGGTTCCGAGTTCGACAATAACGAAATATGGAAAAGGAGGTTGGTTCGAAAGAAGTGAAAAGTTTAGAGAGATCTTAAAAATCTCATTTAATAAAGAAGAAATGGCACAGCAAGAGGACAAGTAAATAGAAAATTAATTTGAAAAACACACTAATGAAGAAGATGATTCCTATATACAAATACAAGTAACAGAAGAAGACTAGATTATATCAGAACTTTTTCCGTATAAACTGTCCCGGGCCGTGCCTTTCAAATGGGCTAAAATCACTTTGCCACATGTTTTTTTCGCAATTAGCTGGTACCGACGATTATCTATTTATAATACCTTGAATAACATCTCTCACAGGCATGTTATGGTCATCGTAACAAGAGATAATAACTACCCCTTCTTCTACTCAACAACACTTATTCATTGATGTCTTCATGTATTCGCCGAAAGTGCGATTAATGTCATCCTACAACAACCCTAGACAATTATTTTTTCTTAAGGGAAATAATTTATAATGGCGTTCGTTTAATTGAAATAGCGTTCGTTGCAATTAAAATTGATTGCCGGACAATAATCAAGCGTTGGTTATTCACCAGGATTTGCTTCCGTCGTTCAATCCTGTATCTTGACGAGTGATCAAGTGCGTTGGTAACATGTGAGTGGACGTTCGGATCGTAACGCGTACCTATCTATCACTTAGCAAAGGACTGCCTCCGTTTTTCAGTAGAAAAATGCAGTAAGTTTAGGCATTTACTGTGTGTTTAGAAACGATCAGAGACTTATCCATTCATAAAGTGGATAATAATATAAATTACATTTTTGGAATCGCGTTTAATCAAAACGCAGATTTAAATATGAAACGTATTGTAGCTTGCCTTTTTGAAAACCTTGGTCTTATGCTACAGTTTAAATAGCCTAGATCATTGCTAAAGTTTCCTTTTGCTCCTTATTTCAACTAGAATTAAAATACGATTACGAATAATTCCAGAGAAAGGTGGTATTTAAAAACGGAACATGTAAATTTTGAGGTTTAAGGAAATAATGAATTTAAACAAATCTGGTATTCCCACCGCTACCACCATAAATCAGTTGTCACCTCTCGAGCAAGCAGGCGAGGGTACTTTGGCTAAGTGCACAAATGAGTCGCTTGTCAGGCGAACGGGGACTTTGTGAGGTTACAGTGTTTAAACAACAGGTGCAAATCAATGTGGATAATATTTATTATGTTTAAAATAGAGAAGTACTTGTGATATGTACATCAAACCTATAGCGTTCTACACTTGAAAGGGTCAGCGAGGTGTTTTCTTGTCGATTGTATCTCCGTATTTCCTTGTAGGGAAACGACGGAACTCTATCGGTTTTTCGTATAAATAGAAACGTGCCCAATCGCTTTTTACTAATAGCAGTAGTGCGATACATGGTCCTATACATTTAGCCGGTCCACATTTGAGTTCTCTTTGCGAACGTGAATACTACGGACTTTATTCGCAAACGACTTAAACGAAAACCGAGGTGTTTAGCCTTAGGGAGTTTAGTGCAAGGCTTGAACACGTTAACTATTTCGCGACGTGTTTTAGTCAAGGCAGTTCGTCAGTTGCTGCGACGGGCAGCGATCACACATTTCAAATCTTGAAATCTTATTAATATTTATTCTATGTGCTACTTATCCGTACTTTCATGCATATAATCAGACCCTTTTCTTCGCAATACAGGTAAACGAAAATTTATACTATGGTCGGGCATGGCCCAGGTTGGATACAAGTTACAAAATGGCTACCCTTTATCTGCTTCTTACCGTGCCGCCAACAGCGGGGTAATCAAAGTTCGTGAATATCACTGTTTTAAACCCACGAACAAGAGACGGAAGAACGGAGGGGTTAGGCCACGCGAGTGGAAGAGAATTTTTCTGAATGTGAATTAAACTAACACACCCGCTCTTAAAAGACACTTGAACACATTTTATTAATCCAAAGAGTTTAACAAAGAAAATAAACTTACTTAAATAATCGTTTAGTTTCGCTGCCCATTAAAATAAGCTCTTGAAGGCCAACTGTAGGAGACTATCAATGAACCCTCTACGTCAGTCCCTTAGAAATGTGTAATTATAATATAAAATCAAACAGAATCATTTTACGCATTCGCGGACAGAAGCGGCAGACCGCATTTTCAGAGCGACCCGCCTTAAGGTAAAATAGCCGCCCAGGACACCTGAGTTCGCACTACGTGGCCCGACGTCTTTATTTGCGTGCTCAAACCAACGGGTCTCCTGAAAGACGCCCACCTTAACTGGCTAAAGTCGGACCTCGAGTCGGGCGTGTCTTAACCTAAGGGTTTTTAAGGGATCTCGGAAAGCGTCACTGACTATTGAAATTAACTTAAACAACCCTCTGTCACAGACGTCCCGTCACGTGGGAGTTGCCTGTCGGAAACTGAGCACACTTCACAGAGATAAAAAGGGCCACCTACCTACCTTGCAGTCACCGGAAGAGGTCCTTCTTGCTGGAATCTACGTTTATATTTCGTTTTCTTGTTGAAATCTTGAGTGGCCAACGCTTACTATGGTATCGTTTGTCATTCAGCTGACCACGCCGCCGCCAGGCCAAAAACACAATTATCAAGTTCAGTGTTCCTCTCCACTTCCTTTCGTTTATTTTTTCTCGACCCTTAGTATTTCCGTGCCAGGACCGTTCTAACACTGTCGTCTTCATATTGGGTCTGTCTGCTGGGATAATGGCCCTCTCAGTGGCTTCCACACGCTGTGTAAGACATGGCAGCGTACTCGTCTTTGGGAGTGCCGGGTAGCCTCTCCCGATCGGGAATGCCGATCGGTGCCCGCTCGGCACCCGATCAGTCTAATTATAATCCATTTAATTATTTTACGAATGAAGATTAAATATGAGTAAACTCAAAACTATCAAATGGTTGTTTCCTTTCAAAGACCATCTCAATATTTTGAGTTTGAAATAAATGGTATTTTAAGTTACTATTAAAATAGTACCGGCACTTAAGGAAGGGTTTTCAGACAACAAAATTTAATTGCGGTTTAAAGAAAAAGGTTTCTTTCTTATGAAAAAAATTGTTAAAAACGAGCAATATTTCATTTATATAACAATTTCGAATGTTTTCAAAAAAATTAGTTGTCACTTAAAAAATTAAAATTATCCGAAAATGAGCTATAATTTGTGATTTATTAACATGTTTCTGTTAACAAATTAAATTTTCGGTCAATTACTTTACTTCTTAAAAAATTCGAAAAGGTTCTTGCATATCATATTTTAACCAAAAACTGATCTATCATTTATAGGATCGTTTCATTTTTTTTAGCTTGCTAAGAAGCAATATAGACAAAACAACTTTTAGAAAGAAATGGAAATTTTTGAATGAAATATTTCTTGTAATTTTAAATATTATTTATAGAATATTCATTTAATTAATTTTTATTAGGAATAATTCATTTCGACCTAATGGACATTTGTATAATTTTAAATTCTATTATTTATAATAAACAAGAAAAATAATATAGTTTAGCTTTTTAAATTACGCGCAAATAGCAACCAATTAGATGCCAGATGCAGCGCATGCGCAGTTGAGTAAGTAGCTCTTCTTGGAAGCCCTGTACTATTGGTATAGCTAGTTGCACTTTGAACCGAAAACTATAAAATATCTACAAAAAGAGATCAATTTTAAACAGAAAACAAATTTCTATTATTATGCTTTAATTTTCAAACCATGAACATTCTTAATTCAAGAGCAAAAAGAATGTCATTCAAGTTGTACATTTTCACCCAAAAATAGCAAATTTTCTACAAAATAGTTGAATTTTCAACCAGAAGTACAGGGTTTCTGCCAAAATGTTTAAAGTTCTTTAAAAAGAATTACATTTTCAATCAATTATTTAAAGTTCTGATCAAAAAACCTATTATTTAGCAAAAAATACAGTACGAGACCTCAAAATCACATATTTTAATTTAAAATTTTTTTTTTATACAAAAAAATACAAACTTTTAAGATAATAAATAAATGTTTAACTAGATAGTTGAATTTTCGAGCAAAAGATGTAAAATTTATGCCCAAAGATTCTAGTCAAAAGAATTAATGTTTATTTTACAAAAATCCAACAAATTATTTGAATTTTAAACCAAAAATAAGCAAATTTATTACTGCTACTATTATCATTATTTAACAGACTAATTTTTAAAAAATGGATGAATTTTTAACCATATAAGGTAAATGTCCCAGTAACCGTGACGATCCCAGTAATCGTGAAACTTGGTTATAATTGACACATATTATTTAATAAAATATGTTAAAAGTAATAAATATCGAGTTTACAAATTAATTTTCTACACAAGAACACGAATTTTAAATCAAAAATCAAATTTTTAACAAATAAGATTAAATTTTTAGCCAAAGGGATGACTTTTTAACGAGAAAATATGTATTTTCACAATAAATTTTAATTGCAACGAAATGGTAAAATTTTTAAACAAAAAAGATTATTTTATATTCTGACACTACAGAATAAATTTCGTATAAAAAATAGTTTAATTCAACTAAAATAGATGATTTTTCAACAAAATATTTTTAATTGTCGACATGAAAATATGATTTTTTAATAAGAAAATTATTTTCAGCCAAAAATAAAATTATAACATTCTTTTACAAAAATTATAATTTCTAATTAAATAATGAAATATGCCATTGAATAATTAATTTTTAAACAAAAAATAAAGAAATTTTCATCAAACAAGTTTAAATTTCAACGAAAAAATTACCTTCTAACAAAATAACACAATTTTAATAAAATCATTAAATTTTGAACCAACTTTTCAAACTGATTTCCAATTATTAAGAAACAAAGATACTAACACAAAAACGAAAAAAAACACTGAAAAAAATTAATCACCACAGGTGATATTTATAAAAATTCGCGACAAGCAATTTATCATTTGAATCAGATCATTCTAATCCACAATTTTCGGATCAAATTAAAAAACCGGAATCGTAATAAAAATGTCTCATATCACTTTAATTTGATTTTTCGATGAAATTGATCAACCAAATTTTTTTCTGGGCTCAAATTTAACATCCGCAGGTTTCATATTATACCAGTTTGATCCTAATCTTTTTTTTCCTAATGGAGTGGCATCGACTTCTTTCTTCTCCATTTGCCTGACCGAGCCGCTGAATATGTTTATCGTCGCTCGATCCGTGCCTTCAAGTGGAGCTTTAGGTAGGTATAGTCCACGAAAAATAGAATTGCAACTTTGTGTTTTTTGGGCTAATGCAAAGACATTACCATCGATGTCTGGTAATGTAAATTCTGCTCCAGTTAGCTCAACCTCGATAAGACCAGTTAAATTTTTTAAATAAATTCCTACCCCAGGCAAAAAAGTAAATAATGTAATTCCAAGTTTCCAGCTGGAATTTCTAAGGGGATAAAATCGATAAAATTTAAGTTCTTCAATTGTTTTCCCAAATAATTTGGAATAGGGGGGTTTGCCGGGAGACGTGGGCCTGACTGCGTAAGGCGGCTCAATAGGAACATCAACAGTGATGGTTTTGAAAAATTGTCTGAATGAGTAAGCTGTTCCTAATGGAGTTTCGCTTTCTTCATCTTTCTCTATTTGGCGAACGTGGTGGTCAAATATGTTTATTATCGCTCGGTCTCCTGCTGGTCCAGGAGGCTTATATAATCCACGTAAATGCGTATGACGACTATTACTTTTTTCCACTAATGCTAGGGCGTCACCATTGACTGCTGATAATATAAATTTTACACCCGTTAGCGGGTGAGGCATCAGACGACGAGTTTGATTTCTCAAATAAATTTGGCTAACCAGGTGAAAATTGTACAATCGAATTACAAGTTCCCGGCTTGAATTGGTGATGGGAAAATGTCGTTCAAATCGAAGTTTATCAACATTCGCTCCAAATAGTTTATCATAAGGGGGCACCATTGGTTGAGACGTGGGCCCGACACGAAGAGATGCCTCGGTAGAAACATAAGAAATGGCATGAACAGAAGATATACCAGGGGTAGAATGCATGTCAAGAGAAGAATGAATGCGGTGACCATAATACTTGGCAGGATGTTGTGCCATGTCTTGTGAATGCTCCCTTTCAGCAGAATGCGAAGTGAAACCATGAAACCCAGGGGTATGATGATATAAATCAGATAGTAAATTTATCTCTGAAACAAGAAACAGAATGTTACATTATTTTTAAGTACACAATCGTACTGTAAACTGGGGCTGAACGGCGCACTGTGGACCGTTTTGTTGAATTTTTCTCGAAATCGATGAACTTTTGATAGGAACGACCTAGAGGGTCAATTTTTTGTACTTAACATAATTTCTCAACTTTTTATTCATCGAATACCATGGGCATGTAGATATTATATTTAATGTTCAAAATACGTCTAAAAGCAGATTTTTGCGTAGAAGATTCCTGGCCATTATGGGTATTTACGTTTTCTGGAAATCGTTCAATCGAAAAATCATTTAACGTTAAAGAATTCGATAAATTAAGGGCTGAAGAACTGCAGTCTTGCAATTCTTTGTGAAAGTGGCTTTAATTTTACAATATTATGATCTTTGAAAGACAATTGCATATTTCAAACTGTGATACGAGTACTCTTGCTTCGGGCTTAAAATCAGCGAATCCAGAAACATTTCAATACTCCTTATCATGAAATTTTCTTTTATAAAAATAAAATTTTTTTCAACGATTTAAATATTTGTAACATTTAAATTAAAGTTTAAATTAGGTTTAAAAGATATTCCGAACATAAAGTATAATACTAATGCGCCCGTGGTATTGAATGAATCGCTTTTTACAAAAAAATTGCTAGCTTCAGAATAGAGTTTTCTTAAATAGTTAAAAAAAATTGTTTTGAATAATATTCTTAAACTCAGGGAAATGTGATGAGGTACACGTTCACTAATTACACTTTATTTAAAAACACAGATAACAGTATTTTATTGTTGCATGGTTTTGTAATGTTTAACACTAAACATTTTCTGTAAAACGTACTTTAATTTGTAGTAATGAATTAATTTGTTAAAAATTATTTCCAGGTAGATTTTGCTTAATTAATTTAAAAAATATTTTAGAATTAGAAAGCCCATAAGTAAAATGTTAAAGAAAATATTTGACTTATTAACCGGAAAAGAAGAATTTAAATGAAAAAGCTTATTTTCATTTTTAACTGGAGAAGATATATAAAAGGAATGAAATTAGAAAAGTATACTTAAAAAAATGAACGCAGATTTTTTGCTTGTGAAAAATGACTTCAACGGCAAAATCGGAAAGGGTTTCAATATTGTATTTTGACTGGCAGTGAGAAGTGGATTTGCTGCGATAACTCGAAGTATAGAAAATCATATGTTGATCCTGGCTAACCATCAACATCAACAATAAAATAAATATCCATGGATTAAACGTTATGCGCTGTACTTAGCGGCATTAACAGCGTGTAGTAAATTGTGAACTGCTTGTACTTTACAAAAACATCACGGGCGACTTTCATCGAAAACAAGTAATGCGATTCTGCCGAGCCTGAAAGGAAAAATAGCCGCAATACGAGGAGAGGCACGAAAATGTTATTGTACTGTGTGAGAAAGATTTGTTACACGTTAGAAATCCAGTCAAAGCATATTTGGAAGCACCGACATTGGAAATTCTATCCAAACCGCCGCATTATCCGATCAACGTGCCGTCTGATTACCACCACTTCTGGGCATTTCACTCCTTATTAGGATGCTAAAAAATGGGTCGATTCGTGGTTGGCGATAGACAATATTATGAATGATCAAATGACAACTACTAATCAAAAATAAAACCTCAATTTTACGCACACAAAATCTCTCAAAATTAAAGCACGCTGCCAATAATTGAAAAAATAAATGAATCTTTAATTTTTTTAGGGAAAAATAACGAAACTATGAAACAATTATTACAAAATAATTTCCTTCTGATATTTAGAAACAAATAATTTATTTTAAATAAAATAAAAAAGACTGGGATTAAGGTGGGGTAGGTTTTTTTTTTGCGAGGGAAGGTGAAAAATGTGCTATCACACACCGAGAAGGGTCCGCACTTCTCGGTAGTATCAGGATATTGATAGCATCTCTACAATTATCTGAATATATATGAATATACATTAAGGTCTTAATTTGACCATTATAGCGACGCTACCAACGACCGACTAAAAACTACCACCCTTTCTCCTTGGCATAATTCCCCCCTGGAACCGCTTTCGCATTACTTCAGGGGGGTGCCGTTCTTTAGCCGTGCCTCGGCTATTCTCCTTTTTCCCAGCTTGGGCTCCTTCTACATGTTATGGGCTGTTTGTCGGACCTGCCCATCTACATTGTTATCTTGTGCGTCCGGGAGGCTTCTTCAACGAGGCTGCCTCCCTGTACGCCAAGCACCTCATCGTCCCCAGTAGGAGATCTGTCCAGGGCTTCGCTTCTTTTGCGGTACAGAGGTAGCACTGCGGCGTACTTTCGCACGCCGCAGCCCAGTGGCCCTCTTTCCCGCATCTCCAGCAGCACTTCGCTCGGTCAGGGCCCCATCTTGAGCTTCTGTGATTTCATTTTTCATAGTCACTTGCATTTACGTATTTCTTAAGTTCCTTATCGATATTATCGCATTCGCCAATTATTCTTGCACAAATTTCATAACTTTTGATAAATTTCTGAAATTTGTAGAATTTTTTGTTTATTTTAAAAAAGAAGAAAGCTAAAATATTTTTGTTTCATGAGAAAGGATTCCTACTAAACTTTTCATCAGAATGTTTGTTTTTAGTTCAAATTGAAGACTTTCTTTAAAGTTCTACAGCGGGCAACGCTGTTCAGCAATAACAATTTATTGAAAAGGATTCCCAATTAACTTTCCATCAGAATGTTTTTTTTATTTCAAATTAAAGACTTTCTTCAATGTTCTACAGCGGGCAACACTGTTCATCAATAACAATTTATTGAAAAGGATTCCCAATAAAGTTTCCATCAGAATGTTTTTTTTAGTTCAAATTGAAGACTTTCTTTAAAGTTCTACAGCGGGCAACGCTGTTCAGCAATAACAGTTTATTGGCTGTCAGAAATAAGATTAAAATTTTTTTGAATCCCGAAGATTTGTTGCTTGTTCAAAATATTTATAATATACTCACGTTGCTTGCTTGAAGGTGCAGTAAGGTCCATGGTATGTTCCTGCCTCTGCTGGATATGCGTGGCTGTCCTATCATTAGAAAGAGGAAATTGATATATATTTTGACTGCCAGCACCTGCATCTGTAAAATATGATATTGGGGTTTTTATTAAGAATTTGAAGATGTAACTATTGACTTCAAAGTCGAAATCAGTGACACAACATTTTTTAGAAAAATTGAGATAACAGCTGCAAGAAATAGTTCAGTTTTCGGAAACACGAAGAAGAATTTTTCACTAGGGCAATAACTGTTGACGAAAAAAAGTAATCAAAGCACAAAGCGAAATATATCTACGCATTTATCTAGCAATTTTAGGACATTTAATCAACAAATGGCCAAATAATCGCGTGTTGTGTTCATTGAAACATGGTTTTTTAATCGGAAAATTTGGTATGTTTTTATTGTTTAAGAAACATTAGTTATCTGAGTCAAGATAAAAAAGGAGGTTTATATTGTTTTACGTTTTGTCCAATTTTTTTCTCATCAATCGATTTATCTGAGTTTCCCATAAATGTTTAACGATTAACTGCAACCCGTCACCTGCATTCGAACGTACATCAGAACGGTTATCGAAGTTTTCACGAGTTACAAGTTCATTTATTATGATAACCTCAATTTGAAAAAAAATGTCCATAAATTTAATATATTTCCACCAATTCAGCGAGTTTTAATAAATTCCCACAAATATAAAAAATTTTAATGAAAATTTATTTTTATGAGTTTCCATTCAGTTATTCGTGAAATACTTCACGTTTCTATGAATTTCCGCAAATTTTCATGAAATACCCACAAATTTTATCAATTTCACAATGTGCAGAAATATGTTCCTCAAAAAACGGGTAAAATTACCATATTTGTGTTAAGAGATAAAAGATGCGCAATTAATTTTTTTAATGAAAATATTTATTTTGTAAGTTCAAATTTAAAGTTTATTTCTAATGTATCCATGAGCCAACGCTGTTCAGCGGCATTAGTAATTTATGGGCTGACCATTTTGTCTTTGTTGAAAAAGAAAAATATACCAACATGGATTCCAAGAACTTGAAGAACTTGAAGCAGCATTATTAAAAAATTCTAATCTTCGACGTTGCCTCTGCTGGTCATCACTTCCATCTGCAAAATATAACATACAAATTTTTATGACCAATTTTTTCAACAAACACAACAAATTCGCTATTATTACCAAATAAAGATAGCTAAAATGTAATCCCAAAGTTGTTTAATATTAAAAAATCCAACTTTTTGTATGTATGCAAGTGAGTAATGTGAGGAGAGATCCGCAATTGACTTTTTTACTTACAATATGTATTTATGTCAATTCATACTTTGTTTCTAAGGTATCCATGAACCAACGCCGTTCAGCGAGATCAATAATTTATTGGCTCACAATTTTTTCTATGTTGAAAAAAAAGCAATATACTAACATGGATTCCAAGAACTTGAAGAACTTGAAGCAGCATTATTAAAAGATTCCAGTCTTCGACGTTGCCTCTGATGGTCATCACTTCCATCTGTAAGATATAATATAGAGATGTTTGTAAACAAGTTTTTCAGCGAACCCAAATGTAAAAACGGTATCAGAAAAAAAGGCCAAACATTTCTAAAACTCATAAAAATTTGTTTTCCACTTTTGCAAAAGCTCTAACTTTTTGTACTTTTCTTTAATCAAACAATTTGAGTAACATTATTTTTTATCTATTAGAAAAATACCTGTTTCCATTTTTCTATAAGAAACTTTGACAAAAATTTCTAAAATATGAAAAAAAATTTTCTATTTTGAAAATACTCTAATTTTTTTAATTTCTTCGGAAATGTCTGCTTAATAAACTTAACATTCAATTTTAGAAGCTCAAGTACTGTATCAAAGACTGACTCGATTGGACAAATCTTTCCAAAAATAGCGTGCCTACAACATTCAGGTAACCATATATACAGACAGATATATAAACACAAGCAGGCATCGACAAAATTATACGTTTTTCGGACTATGTGGGCGCCAAACAGTAAAGATTCGTTAAAAAGCAGAGTTCGAAAATTTGTACAATTACATTCAACCCTCATGAACGCAAATGTAAAAATTAAATTCTATTCAGACAAAATATGGTTAATGAAATAATTAAATGTTCAAACAACATACTGGAACCAAACAGTTGCATTCTTATCCAAGAAAGATACAATTTCTACTAAAAGGGTTTGTACGAGATAGTTTGTATTTACATTTGTCAAAGTTTCTCGAAACAGGATTTTACCAGGAATCGAGAACCTTCTGAAACTCGTTAACGGGAAGATTTATTTTAAGCTCGTGCTCTGATTGGTTGTCTTGCGTGAGGCCCTCCTCTTTTCAATCATCGTAACGTGCTTGCGAACGAGCGGAAGAAAAAGGCCGAGTCAGTCTGGTTCGAGCAAGCAACGTGTGAACATAAAACGAATAAACTCAAGATTAATGAAATATCCGTTTACTTATTATTTTTCGTTTATCCTTCTCCCCATGGACTACAGGTTAATTTGAAAACCGCACTTACTTGAATTTTAATTGTAGAAAATAAAAAGGGCTTCTTCCGGAAAAAGAATAAGATTCTATTTGAAAAATATCGTCGTACAGACCACGTATCTCAAGCCAGCATACATTGTTCCAGTGAACTTCATAGCAGACGACGTCAGTGGTAATGTTTGTAAGTTTTCAATCAATGCTATGATAGATTCAGGTTCGCCGATTAGCCTTATTAAGAATAGTT
>JAAAKG020129796.1:0-14739 GCA_010014905.2 Druon quercuslanigerum | reverse complement strand
CGCATTTCTGCATTAAATTTTTCGAGTTGGTGCGAGATATTTCGATATTCGATACGTATGATCCTTTTAGAATAGGAAAATTCACCTCTTTAGGTAGAAATTTGATCTTTTTTGGTTAAAATGTCGATTATTATAATTTTTCTTAAGAATTGGTTTTTTATAGGTTCACGAATTCATCTGTTTTGTTAATAACTCAAGTACTTCAAGGAATCTGTAATATCATCGTAGAATAACAAAATTTCTTAACGTCTTTACAGACTAGATGAAGATATCAATTAAAAAAAATTAGGTTCTGTGGTTCGATTCCCAGCGAAGCGAAAAGATTTTTTTCAGCAAAAATTAACAAAACTGACAACAACTTTTTTATTGAGAATTAGATCATATTGTTGAAAATTAAATTATTAAAAAAAAAAACTATTTAAAATTAGACAATTTCGTTGAAAAATTTAACTGTTGGCATAATAATTAATTCTTTTTTGTTTAAAATTCAACTGTTTGTTTAAAATTTCATCAATGTAGGTAGAAAATTCAACTATTTTATTGTAAATTTGTCTCTTTGGATAAAAAATTAATCTCTTGATAGAAAAATCGTATTTTCTGGTTGAAAATTAATTATTTTTATTTAAATATCTTCTATCATATTATTTGTCCAAAATTCATCTCCTTTGGTTAAAAAATCTACTATTTGGTTGAAAATGTAATAATTTTGTTAAAAAATCATCTTTTTTTGTTAAAAATTCAACTTTCTTCTAAAAGATTTATCTTTTTGGCTTAAAAATTTAACTATTTGGTTCAAGATTTAACTGTTTTGATAAAAGTTTAATCTTTTTTTCTTTTTTTTTATTGTTTGATTAACAATTATTTTGTTCTGTTTGATCTTATTTATTATTTTAATGTAACTATTTACTTGAAAATTCATCTTTCTTGGCTAAAAATTAACTTTTTTGTTGAAAGTGCACCTTTTTGGGTTTTCAACTAAAATTTTTCATAAGACATGCAACTTTTAAGCTAGAAAACGTTAACTTTAATTTGAAATGTTAGTAATATGGTAACAAAATCCTTTTTACAATAATCTGCATTATATTTGGTCTTGGAGTTCTAAATTTTTTCATTGTTTTCAAAATGTATATATTAAAGGAATTAGTGTTGAATATTTTTATCATAAATGTTTAAAGTTAAACCGGAAAAATTTACCCTGCAGTTATAAAACTTTGGTAATTCTTTTCAAAATTTATATTACAAAGCAATTAGTATTCAATAATAATTATTGCCAGAAACGCTTGAAATTCAATCAGGAAAAATGTCATTTTTGACCTTGAGAACCGGCAAATAGCCCAGAAGTTTTTTTTTTGTAAAGTTAAGTGCCCTCTGTTGTCATTATTAGAAAAATTTATATAACAAAGGAAAAATATGGAGAAAGGGGAAAGAACCGATCAATTTGACTGAATAATTCAATTCATAATTTTTCAATTTAAAACACCATTTTTGAATTATGTTACCAAAAATGCCGTGAATTAAAAATTTTATCACAATTCTAATCGATTCAATCGTATGGAATTCTCAATTCTCAAGTGTTGTTAGCCTAATTCTATAATTTATATATTTAATGATAGGTAAGGAAACTTTTTTAATGAAACCTGAAAAATCTGTTGATACAAAGAATTATTTTTCTTAAAATTCTAGATCTTACACAATCTCTCATTTGTATTGAGGCTTCGTATGCAACCATAGAAAATATGAGAGATACAATTCTTGGAAGACTTGAAGCTTTCGTATCAATTGCGCATGGAATCAGGACACTAGGTTCGGCAGCTTTAACTTTATGTTATGTGGCGATGGGTGCAGCAGAGGCTTATCATTCCGATAATTTGTATCCTTGGGATGTAGCAGCAGGTGTACTGATCATCAAAGAGGCTGGTGGAGCAGTAATTGATACCAATGGTAAGAAAGAATAATTTTTATAACAATAAAAAAATGATTTATAAAGAGTTTATAAAAAGTGAAGCTATTCAACATGCGCGCATATCGCGCGACTATTGAATAGTTCTATCGAAGTACGAAGTTCTATTGCACTGAAAATGCACCTTTCTATTGCACCTTTAAAACCAATTTAATCCTTTTAAAATTTCTTTATATAGCCTGAAAATTGTTTGAAACATTTTTTTTTTTTGGCTAACGTTATTGGATTGCCTCGCTGTAACTGAACTTTGAAATATCAAACAGATTTTTTTTATCTGCTGAAGAGAATACAGTGCGTGATACATATTTAAAAAAAATTCTAGATTTTCTCAAATTTTGTACCTCGACTTCCATTTATGACATGACTTAGGAAAATTGTTGCAAAAATCTGAAAATTATACGACATAGAGCCTGAAATTTTATCTTTAATTTAAAACGAAGAAACTTAAAAAAAATTCATCGGTTCCCGAGATACGATTAAAATTATTCAATCGTATCTGAGTTGAGTTTTAGTCGACGATCACGGTTCTCGGCCGGTCTACTGCTCGCCTCCTTCGTTGAGGCAGGACCGAATAGGCCACGCACAGAGGTGGTGCTTGATTAGGGCTCTCTTATACTTTTGATTCTGCTCATCAGTAATTTTTATTTCAAATTATTGTAAATTTTTTAAATTACTCATTCTTTTTTAATTATTTACAATTATTTCAATTTATAATTATCCCCATATTAAAGATTAAAAAAGTGATGAACAGTTTTTTTATTTCTTAAAATTTTTATCAACTAGAATATTAATAAAAAAGTTGATATATTGTTACAAGAGTAAACTATTTTTCAAACAAATAAGGCAGCTAAATTGTGAATAATTTATTCATATGAAAAACACTCCAAAATATTAAAAGTGAATAATAATGAAATTTTCAAAATAAATTAAATATAAAACAGTGCATAGGTGTAATGAAAATTATATTGCCGAAAAAGTTGGACTATCAAATAATCGTGAAAATTTACGGTGGATAGGTGCAAGAAAAGGAATTTGTATATAGTAAACCATTAAGGAAAATTGTAAGCCATTAATTAGAAATTAAAGTTATAATAATATATAATAATAATTCCATTATTATTCACTTTTAATCTTTTTAAGTGTTTTTCATATAACTAATTTATTAAGAATTTAGCTGCTTCATTCATTTGAGAAATAGTTTACTCTCGTACCAATATATTTACATTTTTATTAATATTTTAGTTGATTAAAATTTTAAGAAATAAGAAAAACTGTGCATAATTTTTTAATTTTTTAATATGGGGATAATTCTAAATTTAAATGATTGTAAATAATAAAAAAATAGTAAATAATTTTAAAAAATTTACAATAATTTAAAATAAAAATTACTGATGAGCAGAATCAAAAGTATAGGAGAGCCCCAATCAAGCACCACCTCTGTGCGTGGCCTATTCGGTCCTGCCTCAACGAAGGAGGCGAGCAGCAGACCGGCCGAGAATCGTGATCGTCGACGAAAACTCAACTCAGATACGATTGAACATTTTTAATCGTATCTCGGGAACTGTATAAAGATTTTTTAAGTTTCTTTGACTTAAATTAAAGATAAAATTTGAGGCTCTATGTCGTATAATTTTCAGATTTTTGCAACAATTTTCCTAGGTCATGCTAAAAGTTGAAGTCGAGGTAAAAAAAATTAGAATATCTAGAATTTTTTTAAAAAACTTATCACGTGTTGTATTCTCTTCAGCAGATCAAAAAAAATGTGTTTGACATCACTAAACTAAATGATTTGAAATCGCATAAAATTTTATTTTTGAAACCTTTAAATCCTAGAACATTTTTAGCTGTCTCTTAAATTGGTCTAAAATTTTTTGAAATTCTTTGAAAGTTTTTAAAAACTTTTGAAAATTCTTAGTCACTTAAAAAAATTAGAAATACCTTGACAATTTTTTTGAAATATTTTAGCTTATTTTGAAATTTTTACTTTCTTATTATGGTAGATAATTCAAGATCTTTATTTCAAACAACAAATAAAGATTTCTTTGCCACAAACGATTACGAATAGAATACTCACTTGTGAACTAAATTGAAGATCAAAAATAATTTCCTTTTCATATTTTAAACATAATAAATCAGGTTATTTTTCAGGTTATTTTCGATATTTTCAAGACATATTGTTACACCACTTTTTGTAGATAAGCTCAAAGAAATACAGGCTCGCTGCGCGTGTGATTTTTTGTTGTTTCCAACAATTTTTAAACTAAAAAGTAAAACTTATGTTGTTAAGAAATGTTTTTATTTTGTAGTATCTACATATTAGCAAAAATAATAGAAAAGTAAGAACACTGCTTTTGATAAATGCTAAAAAATGATGTAATAACTTCTTGAATACAAGACATAGGCAATCAAACCGTTGTATTTTTGGTAAAAATACCTACTATTATTATTAAAATATTGTAATTTTTTTAGAAATCTAATTATCTCTTATTTACAGTAGTAATTTTAGACGGTTAACCCTAACATACCATAACCATAAATTCTATAAAATTGTCAATATTCTTTAAACCTTTAATGCCTTATTGTTAAAAGTAATCGAGTTTCCGGTAAAAAATATTGACGTAATTTAGCTGTTTCCTAATATACAACGATTTCTAATTTTTAAAAAAGCCAAAATGACCACAAATTGTTTGAAAATTTTGTATATTGTATTGTTAATTTAATGACTGAATGCTTTCTGAAGAATAATGACAATTTCAAAAATCATCTGGTTAAAAAAATTAAAATACCATTTTTCGTCAAAAAACACTAACATAAAAAAAATTGTTCAGAATTATACATTTCCTCCAAATATAATAATTTTTATTTTAAAAAAAAGCAATTATATAACCGAATTTTCCTTGAAGTCTAATTTGTTTATTAAAATACTTATTTCAAGTATGTTAATAAATATCCTTGAAACTGCAAAAATGACCCATATTTGTTCGAACTATAGTGACTTTTGCGGTACAATACGAATTTTTTGTGTGAAATGCTAACATAACCGAAAATTGTTAAAATTTGTCAATTTTCTTTTAAATGTATTTCTTTATTAAAAATAGAAATTACTGACCATAAACACTTAATCCGAAGTTATTAAACATATTTTTAATCTGGTTAAAATTATAATAATTTTTGTTTGAAAAGAAAAATTATGTGTAAAACGCCGACATGACCTGAAAATTTTTAAGGCTTTGAATCTTTGTTAAAATCGACTTTTTTAAATTAAAAGGACTTATTCTGTATGGAAAAAAGTAATCTAATCCAAAATTATGAAGATTCTGAATCTGACTCGCATTATAAAAGTTTTTGTTCGAAAGTACCAATTTTCTATATAAAATAAAAACGTAGCCTAAAATTGTAAAAAAAGAACCATTACAATCAAATAATTTTGTTTTAAAAACATTAAGCAGTAAATGCTACTGATAAAACCTTAAAATTATTACAAATAGGGAAACACGACCGAAAATTTATGTTTTTGAATTAAAATTATTCTAAAAAATACTAATTGGCAGCAAAAACACACACATAAAACGTATGATATTTAAAATAATTTTGTAGATAATTTAAAGGTTTCAATTCGTAACTAATTTTCAACTATTACTTCATGTAACGAATTTGTGACTACGTCTCCTAAAATAATTGATAAGGTAATATTTAAAAATAATTTCTAAAAATTAAAATATCGTTTCTTTTCTCCATAACAGGTGGAGAATTCAATCTCATGGATCCTAAAGTATTGGCAGTTGGTAATCATAAATTAGGAAAAGATGTAGTGAAGCTGATCAAACACGCCGATGCTAAAACTTTAAAAAAGAGAATCGCAGATGCTGAAAAGTAATTATAAATTAGGATGAAATGTAGTGAAGCTTGTCAAACACGCTGACGCTAAAGCAATACGTCTCATCTCCAAATATATTATTACATCGTTTTACTATTATAAAATGGTTTTATTATTATAACAACGTTTTAAACAAAGTTGAACTTTTTAACCATTGCATGCAAGATTTTACAATATAATATAAGATGTCTAGAATAAAAACATTTAATGTACAATGTAAAATAATTATAAGGTGCGATACAAATAAAATTATGATTTATGTGTAATGAAGTCCTGGAGATTATTTTTAATAAACATTGATTAATGAAGTCTATATATTATCTATTTCACGAATAATATGTTTTTACTTTAATTATTAATAAACTATTATCTTCTTGATTTTCACTTTAGAACCTGCAATAACGGGATGGTCGCAGAACGTTTTTAAAAAAAGTTTCTTTTGATATTTCCTCAAATTATATAAAATTGATTAAAGTACCTTGAGAGCTCTTAAAATACCATAAAATGATTAAAATAGACGATACTCTCGTTTTCAGTCATCCCGCTCTCGCCCTTCCTAGAACGGCTGGTTCACTCAGTCACTCAGTTGCTCAGGGGAGCAGGGGGAGATTATATATTCCAATTGAAAACGAGTCAGGTGGCAATCATCGTTTACGCTTCGACCCCCCGAAATCAGTCCAAGGCTACTTGAAGGCAACCCCCGACACTTGACTGAAAGCGAGAGTTTGGTGTATTAAAAAATATTTTTAAGATTCCTTCGAATCTTGTTAAATATTTAAAAAACGTATAGTTCCTGTAAAATCTTACCACATCTTCCGAAATTCTAAGACATCCCTTGAAATTTGTTTAATCTCTCGAAAAAAACCTTGAAATCTTTGACACTACCCTACAATATTTGAAATCGCTCAAAATTTTTGGGAGATATTGACAATTCCTTTGCATTTTTTAAAATACCCTAAAAATTTTGAAATTCCTTAAAATCCCTTCAAAATACATATTGAAGTCAAATCAAAGAATTCCTAGAAATTTGTTGTATTATTCCAAAATTTTCAAATTGCTTAAAGTCTTTGGTAATCCCTTATAATATATGAAAATCTTTTAATTTATGTCTTACGAAATCTTCTAATTCTTATAAATAGATTTACTAAAATCTATAAAAATTACAATTCCGTAAAATGATATGAAATTTGATGAAATTACTGGATATCCTGATTTTTTTAAATACCTTAAGAATTTTAAATTCCGTGAAGTTCTCGAAAATCTCATAAAATTCTTTGTAATCTTTAAAATTATTCTGAAACCTTATAGTTCCTATACAATCTTTCAATGTCATACAAATTTTGTTAAAACCTTTAACATGATTAAAATGCATGGAGATACCTTATACCTTTTTGTAATCTCTTAAGAATGGCTTGGAACCACTTAATATACTCTACAATATTTAAAATCCTTTAAAATCGCTTGAAATCGCTTGAAATCGCTTGAAATCGCTTGAAATCGTTTGAAATCGTTTGAAATCGCTTGAAATCGCTTTAAGTCGCTTTAAATTACATGGTGGTCGCAAAACTTCCTTTTCAAAACTCTCTTGCATTTCCCTGACTTTTCCCTGACTTATTTTTCATGTGCCGTGACTATTATTAATTACAGAAATAAATTTTAATATTACACGATATATATGCATACAAATTTTCAAATTTAAATTTATAGCTTTTTAATATATGCTCTTGGTTGCTACAGAATAATTTATTCGGAAAAAGCAACTAATATGTATTAATAATGTGAGGGTCAAATTAAAAAAAAAGATTTGTACTGATTCCAATTGAATTTTAACAAATTGAGGATAATTATTAGGACTTTAAAACACTCTAAGTTAAATTTATAAGTATTTCAATAAATTGATACTTTTGTTTTTAATTCAAAAATTTCTATTTATTTCAGTAAAATTCGAGCGAATTTCAAAAAAATTATAAGGATTCGGCGAACTTCGTAGCAAAAAAAAACATTTAGGAGAATTTTAAAATGTGGAAAATTATTGTACGTTTGAATGGTTTTACCAAAAATTAGAGGAACTCGAAAGAATTTGATAGTATATCTAAGAATTCAGGATTAGTTAACAAGACCTCAGGATCAATTAAACAAATTTTTTTTTAATCCTATAAAAATGATGAGAAATCAGTAAATTTAGATGAACCGTACTGAATTACAAGAAATCTTCAAGTGTTTGAAACCATACGAAATTTCTCAATAAACTCTTTGAAACTCATTTAAATATTATAAAATTCCTTGACATTCAATTAAGAAATTTCCTGAAACTCTAGAGAATTTAAAAAAAATACCCTGAGAGCTACTAAAGTACCATAAAATTATTGAAATTCTCAAAAATTGTAAAAAAATTTCTTGGAATCTGTTAAAATAGCTTAAAAATGTATAGGTCCTGTTAAATATTTCCACATCTTCCAAAATTCTAAGAAATTCTTTTGAACCGAATGCAGATGTCTCAAGACCCTACAAATGTTTGACAATCTTTTGAAAATACGTTTTTAAAGTATTCTAAAATCTTCAAATTTTTTACATTGGAATATGATAAAATCCTATAAAATTACATGAAATTTAATATTGCCTGAAACCCTGAAAAAGGTACTAATATCACTTAATAACTTCTAAAATCCGATTTTTTTAAACCTCTGAAAATAATTTAAATCCTTGAAAATTCCTCGAAATCTGTCTAACCTTTTGGAAATCCCATCGACCTTTTAAAATACCCTAAAATATTTTTAATCGTTTGAAATATTTTGTAATCCCTCTAACATTTTAAAAGCTCTTAAGATTTCCTTAAAATTAAAAAAATGTATATCTTAAATCTTTTTAAAAGTCTCTAAAATTTCTTTAAAATATTAAAATAAATTTTTAATTCCTAAACATTTTTTAGTATATTCTCAAGTCTCTAAAAATCCTAAAAATCGTTAGTTATCCCTAACATAGTTCAAATGCTTTGATATTTTTTGTAATTTTTTGAAAATTTTAAAAGGTCTTGAAAATTCTTTGGACTTAAAAAATAAAGTTTAAATATTTTTAAACTCTCTGCGATTTCTTCGAAATATTGAAGTAAGTTTAAAATTCTTTGAAATCTTTTAAAATAGCCTAAAATCTCTCAAAAAGTTTAAAAATCGTTAGAAACATTTTGAAATATTTAAAAATCTTTGAAATTCTATGAAAATCCTTAATGGTCGTAAAGGAATTCTTTAGAATCCATAAAATTATAATAAATATTTCATATAGAAATAAAAAAAACTCTCTGCAATTTCTTCGAAGTATTGAAGTGAATTTAAAATTCTTGGAAATCTTTTAAAATAGCCTAAAATCTCTCAAAAATTTTTAAAATCGTAAGAAATTCCTTGAATTATTTTAAATCTTTAAAATTTTAAAATTTTAAAAAAATTTTATAAAAGCTTGTGAAGGAATTCTTTAGAATCCATTAAATTGTTATAAAATCCCTTAAAATGATAGGACATTTGATGATATTTCCTCTCCATATTTTTTTAAAGCGATCTTTTTTTTTTTAATATTTTTATGTAATAAAATAGATGTTTTAACTATTCTTCAAATGTTCTATCCTGATCATAATAAATGTAAAATTTCTTGAAGTATTTACCGAAAGCTTTTCGATATAAACCAATATCAATACTGATATTTATTATTCGTTCCAAACTTAAAACTCAATAAAAAAACTTTTTACCTCGGTTTAAATTAAAAGTGGACAAAATTAAAATGAAAAATGGACAAAGAGAAAATATTTGAAAATAATTAGCGTCAAAAAGTCGCAAAATCCCATTTTTAACCTGTTTTTTGGGATCCTATAATATAAAACAGACATAGATAAGTGACATTTAAAAAAGAATTTTTGTAGCATATTCTATAACCAATTTTGAAGAAAAATATTTATTCTTAACTAGATGCACTTGATATCAACGATTCTGAATAAAATGTACACAAAGGAATTAATTTTTCTTATTCAGAATACTTTAAAAATGTATGTTTAAGAGATTTTCAAAGATTTTTAAGGTCTTGAGAAACGTTCATTCGGTTCTAAAGATTTTCTTAGAATTTTGGAAGATGTGGAAATTATTTACCAGGACCTATACATTTTTAAGCTGTTTCAACAGATACCAAGAAATGTTTATGTTAAAAATTTTATCTTGTTCAAAATTTTATTTTTTCGAAGCAAATTTTTTTTCATTCGAATAAACTTGAGAGCGATATGCATAAATTTTTTTTTTAATTGGGCCACCCTAATAATCACTGATGTTTGCATATAATTTTTTCCTTTTAATGAACGTCAGGATGTACCAGACACGATGAGACGAGCAGCCGGATGAAATCTGGTGAGAATATGTTGCTCTGGGGAAATAAACGCCAGAAGACAAGCTCTTTGGCGAATATAACGTGTGCGTTCCCTTGTCGCCTTCCTCGTTGGCCACGAACAAAAAAGCCCATATTTGCGAAGAGGAAGTCGTGAGCCAGGGGGTTGGGGTAGTTTGAAAATTCAAATTCATTTACGCCTGCTTTGCCCAGTTTTAATCCGCTTTAATTATGAAAAATTGTCGAGTGCTACACCGCTTCTCTTCCTTCCCTACCCCTCGCCCCTCACTCTCACCCCCCTTAAACCACTAACCCCTACCACCATCAGCAACTCCTTTTTTTCATCTCACTCATTTTCTTTCCTCTTTTTTCACTTTGGCGTATTACGAGTTTAATCTCGTTGCACTATTTCATCGATCCTTGCTAAGCTCCTGACCCCGTCTCATCTTGGCACTATGCTCTATATTCTAGAAAGTGGTAGATTCAGGGGTAGGGGGTGAGATGGTGGGAAGTCGTCCCAGAAAGGCAGGCCGTGTGGACGAGAAACTGAAACGAATTTCTACTCTTTGCTTTTAAAGTTTCATATCATTACGAGCCCTTTGAGCAGTGAGTTATCCCCTTCAAAGATACCAGACTGAATTCAATATTTAAACAAATTCGGACATGTTTGCACTTTTTTATTGATGAAGTGTCCGGGTCTAGTGAAAAGATGATTAGGGCGAAGACACCAGTAGTGGGCCACTTAAGATTAGAATCACAATCAAAGCAGTGTAAAGAGTGATTGCAGGGATCACAGACTTTCCTTCTTTTTCCCCTCTTCTCGAAAATGTTCCACATTTTCCCTGTTCCAATCTGAAATTTTTTTTTATCAAATATCTCGAAATTATTGGACACATCGTTGTAGAATAAGTGGTTTTTTTCGAAATTCGAAAATAATTGAAATCTTCAGAGAATTATAAAAAAACTTTTAACAAACTGAATACTTGATTATATCAAAAAAAGCTGGAAACCTTTTAAGAATTTTCAAGGGTTTTAAAGAAACAATAAAATTTCCTTACGATTTATTAGGAAAACTTCAAATGATTCTTCTATTTTTAAGAATAAATTCTGAAAGAAAATTGAAAAAGACTTCATAACGCTTCCAAAAATGTCAAAAAAGATTTTAGAAGATTTTAGAGAAATATTTTACAATTCTGAAAAAATAAAAAATTCAAGGAAAAGTTAGAGCAAATTTAGGAGATATTTAAAAATTCTGAAACGAGCCAAAAATTATTTAAAACGTGTGGATATTTCAATGTTTGAAGATTTCGAAAAAAAAGTTTTTAAGAATATTTAAAGGTTTGAAACCTTTCAGAATTCTGGATGCTTTCAAAAGATATTTCGAATATTTGAAAAGATTTAGGAATAATTAAAAACCTGAAAAGATAAAAAAAATTTTCACAGCAAAATGTACATTTTTAAGATAACGAAAAAAAAACCCAGAAGAAGGATACATTTTTACAATTTTTTTTTTACCTAAACTCACCGACCATTAGTTCTGTTACACCAAATCACCATTGCGTTTAAATGTTGTTTCTCTGAATTGACATTTTTCTTTCAGTTTTATTTTTCCGAATTGCTGCTTGCCATAGTTTTTACTTTAAAAAATTAAAATTTGCCCTGATTTTTGTTTTTAAATTACCTTTTATCATCATTTTCATTTTCCGAATTAACATTTGATTCATTGCAAAATAGAAGTACATCATTGATTCAATTAGTTACCAGATTGCCCGTCAGACGAATGATTTTCAATTCCAGATTTTCTCCCGGTTAATTTTTTATTATCCCTATACGGTAATTATACTTCTTTTTGAAATTTCTATGCGTCCTGGTCAGGATTTTAATTATTTTTGATAAATCCCAAGCCAATTTATAATTGGCTCAGAAAATCTCCTGTTTCAACTGAAAATAAGCATTCTTCTAAAAAATTCACTGTTTGACTTAAAAATTATCCTTCTTCTCGAAAATTTCATCTTGCAAGTCAGAATTATAATTCTTCTGGAAAATTCTTTTTAACGAGTCAAAATTACACTTCGTTTCGAAAATTCTCAGTTCCAAGTCAAAATTTTCATTTTCTTTGAAAATTCACTGTTTCAAGTCAGGATTTTAACTCTTTTAGAAAATCTCTTATTCCAGATCTGAATTATAATTTTTTTCCAACATTCTTTGATTTAATTTAGAATTACATATAATTGGTTCAGAAGATCTCCTGTTTAACTAAAAATAATCATTCTTCTAAAAAAATCCCTGTTTCAACTCATATTCATAATTCCAGATCTAAATAATAATTTTTTATTCGAAAATCCTCTGATCCAAATCAAAGTGAATTACTTCGCAAATTTTCTTGTTTCAACTAAAAATTATAATTTTTCTAAAAAAAAAAACCTGTTTTAAATCAGAATCATAATTCTTTTAAAAAGTTCCCTGTCCCATGTCGAAAAAGTAATTCTTTTGGAAAAGTAACGCTTTTTTTAGAAAATGGCTGGTTCTGGATCTGAATTATAATTTTTGTCTAAATTCCTCTGATTTAATGACATATAATTGGTTTAGAAAATCTCTTTTTTTACCTGAAAATAAGCTTTTTTCTACAAAAGTCCCTGTTTCAAATCATTATCATAATTCTTTTCAAAAATTCACTGTTCGACTTAAAAATTATCCTTCTTTTCGAAAATTTCATCTTGCAAGTCGGAAATATAATTCTTCTGGAAAATTAGTTTTTAAAGGGTCAAAAATACAGATAGTTTCGAAAATTCTCAGTTGCAAGTCCAAATTTTCATTTTCTTTGAAAATTCACTGTTCCAAGTCAGGATTATAATTCTTTTAGAAAATCTCTTATTCCAGATCTAAATTACAATTTTTTTTTAAATTATCTGATTTAATTTAGAATTAAATATAATTGGTTCAGAAGATCTCCTGTTAAAACTGAAAATAATCATTCTTCTAAAAAAATCCCTGTTTTAAATCATAATCGTAATTCCAGATCTGAACTATAATTTTTTCTTCAAAAATCCTCTGATCCAATTTAAAATTAATTAATTACTTCGGAAATTTTCTTCTTTCAAGCACCAAAACGATGAATTTTCTACTAAAATGATAAATCATCAACCAAAAATATTAATTATACACAAAAAAAAACAGTTTCCAACAAAAGCGATAAATTAATTTTCTACGAAAAAAGACAAATTTCCAGCAAATTGCATAAATTTTGAACTAAAAAAAAAAATAATTTTCAACCAAAAATTGAATATTTACATTTTCAGTTAAAAAATGAATTTTCAAATAAAAAAAGAATTTTTTCACAAAACAGTCCAATTTTCATTTAAAAAAAATAATTTTCAATTAAAATTCTGAACCATCAACCGAAAAAAAATTAATTTTCAACACAAGAGTTTAACTTTTGACCAAATAGTTTCTTTTCCAAGAAACAAATGTCTTTAACTAAAATGGTGAATTTTCTTCTAGAATAATGATTCTTTAACTAGAATAGTTGAATTTTCACCAAAGAGATGAATTTTTAACTAAGAAGCTCAATTTTGTCTTCAGTTAAAAAAATTAATTTTCAACCTGAAATTTATGTACTGAGAAGATTGATATTCTACAAAAAGACGAATTAATTAATTACTTCGGAAATTTTCTTGTTTCAACTAAAAATTATAATTTTTCTAAAAAAAGCCTGCTTTAAATCAAATTCATTATTCTTTCTAAAAATTCCCTGTTCTAAGTCGAAAAATTAATACTTTTGGAAAAGTAACCGTTCGAAGTGAGCATTATAATTCTTTTTGAACTATTTTTTTCCAAGTCAGAATTATGATTCTTTTGGACAATTTCTGGTTCCAGATCTGAATTCTATATCTTTTCCAAAGACTGTCTAATCGAATTCAAAATCACATATAGTCAGCGAAAGGTAGTCATTTTGAAAAAAAAATTAAAACTTAGGGAATTTCTATAAGAGAAATAATAAATAAATATCAGGAATAATTATTTTTAATGATGATCCTGTCCATTTTTCTCATAAAAATCATAGAATTGAATTTAAATTATTTAAATTAGTAAATTTTCGAATAGGTTCGATACGTTATAGGAAGTTCGAGAAATAAGCCACAATAATTTGAAATATAAAGTTCTTTATACTTCTTGTGTTTTGTATTAAAAATTTGAGGATGAACTAATTCTTAATTGCGAATGGCTTACAAATTAAGAATCTTAATATTAAATGAAATATGTAATAATGTAAATGAAATTTGTTGCTTGATTATTAAAAACAGTCAGTTGCCGCCAAAAGTGCTTATGCAGAGTTTGAGCGGATTTTCGTATGCAGGATCCAAAGGCGCATTGCATGCAAATCCACCATGACGATGAATTTTAGCGTAATCGAAACAATCGACTCTGCCATCGCCATTACAGTCCTGAAAAAATTATAGATCTTAGGTTTTTTGTGTTTTCTTATATTAAACAATATGTTTAATTAATAACGCTTTTAAAAAATTTTATTATAAAATATTTC
>JAAAKG020129785.1:0-14740 GCA_010014905.2 Druon quercuslanigerum | reverse complement strand
CTCCCTACCGAGTGAGTCACGCCTACCCCGAAAGGGAAACGGCTTAATGGTGTAATAATAATAATAATAATAATATGATTATTCATTACAAGAACTGTAGTGTGTAATCATTTTAAATATTTAGTGTTTAAAGTGAATGTCGTCACCTCCAACGCTCGCGACCGCTGTTTAAGTATAACAGCCGTAAAAAACGAACTCCAAACTATACCATGGGCGTAATTTTGTAGCTGAAACATCATCGCAAAAGATTTCAAACATCGTCTTAAATTAACTCATAACATCTTCGTCTTAACAGTCACTTGACAGTCCGTGGCTATAATGAAAAGCCGGGTTCACCCAAGAAAAATGTTATGTCGAAAAATACATTGCAAATATTTTTTTTCACTCTAGAGGGCTATTGTTGTGAAATGGATACTTTTTTTCTAACACTTTTTCTACGGTGCCTACTCGCCTTAAATCGCGAAATATTCTTAAACAATTTGATATTTCGAAGTTTTGAAAACTGCTTTACATTCTAAACACCTTAGGGAGCGTCTGTGATTTTTTTCAGATTTTTTAAGACTTCCAGCTGGTTTTGGGAAGTCTCGAAAGTCGCGGCTAAAAAAAAGTGCCTCCGAAATCTCGTTTTTTGACACGTTTTAAATCAGCGCTAGCATAAAAAATATTGTATAACAATAATAAACATATCGTTCAACGAGGGAGGCTTTAGGCTTTCACGTCTACCTGGCTAGAATTGCCTTCCATTTTTTTTTAACGAGTGGTGAGCGTTCAAAGTCAGGGTCGCATACTTTTGACGCCGACTTTAATATTGTTTTATTTCCAACCCACCCCCACTCTCCCCGCAGCACCCTAAATATGACCCAAAAATCTAAAACTTACATTTTTACGTATAAATAGAAATTTATTAAACATTACAAGATATGTATTAGAATATTCTAATTATTCAACAAAACGTAACATAGGATACTAATTTAAAAAGAAAGTTGATACCTCTGCTTAATGTTTAGCAATTTTGAAAATAGACAATAAATAATTATTTGAATAAGTGGGACGATGGTCGTGGGGGCTAAAGCGTAGGCTTTGGTCCCACTATCGGCTTGCGGGTTCGATTCCCGCCTCGCTCTCTGCAGGTGTTCGCACAAGAAAATCCCTTGTAGTGCGCTGGAGACGTCTCACTGACATGCCGTCCGTGCACGAGACATCGAGCCAACCAATTGCATACAACCTGCCGTGCTGCTTCCGCCTGACCACTGATGCACACAAGTACGTCGCTATCCGCAACAACTCGCGAGGTAATAAATAATAGTAATTATTATTTATATAATAATTATTTTCTAATTATGAAATATATAATAATAATTATTAAGTTATTAGATGGTTGTATTTCATAGGCACTCCTCTTAAATCTTTAAAGAACTTGGCACGTTTTGATGAAAACCTGGAACATGAGTTCAATTTTTCGAAAATTCAAAATTTCTCCATGTTAATTAAATGGGATTTTGAAGTAATACGAATTTTCTTTCTCCGGAAAAGAAAAAAAAACACTATAAAATACAAAAATATCACAATTAATATTTCACATACTTGGATAATACAAAAAACTCTCCTCAAAACCACACAAATTACGATTTCTTCGGCGGCACTATTGGTATAGCGTCTGACCCTAATTTCGAACTCAGTGTTAGAGTGGGGGAAGCGTCTCGATGAGCTCGAGCAAGGATTAGGGGAAGTGGTCTTATTAGTAGCGGTCTTATTGATTGCTTCGACTGTATTACCCAGCTTTTTCTTCTTTTCCTTGTGTTTGAATTGGTTTTTACGTTCCAGAAGATCATTAATTAGTTTTGTAAAATCCACGTCATGTCAATCTTAGTCGAGTAACGCATATCGCAATGCGATTTCATGCTTAATCTCATTTACACTCTTTGAGCTCTCAGACTATAAACTAATCTGTCGTAAATAACCAGCAAGCTGCGAGCGTTAACGGTCTAGTGATCAGATCGGTAATTATAACCTGTTATAAGAACTAAGAATTCGCTCGTTGTTTTCTTCTACTATGTCAGTAATTTTCTTTCGTGATCACTTATCTTTAAGTCACAGGATAAGTATGCAATGAGACTGCTCTTTTTTGACTAAGCGAGATACCAAACACAATCTGCAACGTGCCCAGATGTGTAACTGCTATCATTTTTTAAAGATAGAAGGCATACTTTTTTTCATTTTTCCTATTGACATACCAATCATTTAATTTTTGATAAGAGGTTAGAAAGGTTTACAGTAATGATAGCATAGATGTTTTGAACAATTAACATCTTTGTAAAGTATTGTAATTCATTAATCAATTTCTTCTTGCGTTTCAAACGCAGTATTAAAAAATGTCGCCATTGAAGTTCTTAAGCTTTTGATTATTTTTAAACATTTCAGAAATTCGAAGAGCTTTTATTTTTAAAAAATCGCGCAGCTCGCTTCGTTTACAAGCTTGAGCACGCATAAGGCGAGCGTCTGTCGGATATCGCGCTTCACGCTTGCTGTCTTTGTACTTCCCCCGCGAATGGTCTTTGGTTAAAGCTTCTTCGGATTTAACGAACAAATTTTTATCACGTCTCTCGTGCTTCGCACTCAATTAAAATACGTACATCGAAAACGCGAAATTTTCTGTATTATGCTTAACTGTATTATATTAAATGTATATTATAATTATTTCTGTACCTTGGTCACGGACTGCTTATTCAAATATTGCAGAATAAAGTAAAAATATTATTTTTCTTGATTAATTTAATATTTTTTTCCTTATATTGCATTAATATTTATTCATAGCTACCCTAACAAATGTATCATTTCAATAAATGTTTATTATTACCACTCATAACATGCATTGATATTGAAAGCAACGTATTTTTATGGCATTGTTTTTATAATTTAAAAAAGTGCGCATCTTATAAAAAAACAATATTGTACATAAAGATTTTATTGCACCTTCTGTTGTTTTTCTAAAAAATAATTTGTTTATTTTCAGTGCCATTTATTACGAATTGAACAAAAAATGCGCATCCTACAACAAAAATTAATAAAAAAGTCACATAATGCATCACACATTTTTCATTTGTTGAACTAAAGATTAGAATAAAATTGTCTTAAATTCAAAAAGGATACAGCGATATAAGCAAAAGAAAAAAGTGTGTTGTATTATACGCCCGACCCCTTTTTTTAAATTTTTTTCTCACCTTGTCTTGTTTTTCACAATTCTTTTTTTTTGAAATTTTTATTGTTCTTTTTTAGGAAATAAAACAAAAACCACGCATCCTATCAAAAAGTTATTTATGAAAAATTTGTATATATTTGTTGAGTAAGCAATTTTTATTTTTTTAGTTTATTTTTTTATTTGTCGGTTTTCCAAAACTAAAAAAAATATTTATATTTTTTACGATTAAAACAAAAAGTACGCGCCCTATCAAAAAGTTAATAATAAAAAAATTTTAGATCTTTTTTGGGTGAATATTTTTTTTATTTTTTATTACTTTTTTGTTGGTTACAACTAGAACCGTTAGTCAAAAACTGTGATTATTGAACTCAAGCTTGATTGAAGTTATCCAGTATACATACGATAACAGACAGACCCGAGACAGACACCATCATAGAACATGATTTTTCGGATTAAGGTGATCTTGAAACGTGGTGATTTAAAGAAATCCGCGATATTCAGTTTTCATATAGAACTAATACTTTCTCACTATGATAAGAATGTAAAAAGCATTTCTTGTACCACGAGGTTATAATAAACAAAATGCAATGTTTTTATTTTTTAAATAATTTAAAACCGTGGCGCTGGTCTTTAACAATCCCCGAATGATCACAATGATTAATTAGCTAGGAAGTATAACTGATGATAACATACGTTGAAAAAAATTGACCCAATTAAGTTAAAAATACTATCCATTGTCTTCAAAGACTACCTTTTATAGGGGTTAATATATTGTATGTAATATTAAAATCTGTACTGCACGGAGAAAAACGGTCTGGTCCAGGTTTGGCGCGGATCAGCTAGCCAAGATCAGCAATTGTGAGTTCTGTCTGGAAATTCTGGCCTGGCCCAGACCTGGCGCTGATCAGCAAGGTAAGAACAAAAAAATCTTAGGTTCAATCAGCACTTTTTTATATATATTTTGAGAAAGTTACAGGTTGTCTGTAATGACAATTTTTCATCTGAAGACTCTGACCTAGCTGATACACTGCTAGTTTTTGTCGCTAAATTGTCGCAAACGGTCAGCCAACCAATAACTCCCGATTGACCAGCCCTTATCTAGCGGTTGACCAGCCCATACCTAGTGGCTTACCAGATGGTCCTGCCTGGGGCTACCCAGAAAAAACCTTACACTTTTGGCCAGGCCCAGGGCAGATCGTCTGGTCAGCGCCAGGGCTGGAACCAAACTGTCTGGTCTGGGCCAGGCCTGCGCTAGAACATTTTTCCACACGAGCATGAAAATCATGTGCGGATCAAATGTTTAGCTGAAGACAGATCACAGAAAAAAGGTTTTGGAGTAAAGGAAAAAGTTTTCTGTGCGTTTGTTGACCTAGAAAAATTAGCGTTTGATGAGGGGAGTAGAAGTACACTTTGGGAAGTCTTCAAAGATTACGGAGTCAATGGATGGCTCTTACAAGCAATAAACATAATCTATACTGGTAGAATTGTGAGTGTAAGAGTAAATGGGAAACTGAGTTACTGGTTTGATATTGAACAAGGTGTTCGACAAGGATGCGCCATGTCCTCACGGCTATTTATTATATGCATGGACAAGTGTCCATGTGGATCTCAAGTCGGTGAGGGTTCACAAGCAGGAAAAACATGGGCCTCAAAATTAACGCAAACAAAACAAAAATTACGATGTTTGAAGGAAAAGGTGAGAAAATAATATGCAAAATTGTCCTAAATGATAAAAGAATGGGACAAGTTGATAAGTACATACTTTCGTCGAAACTAAGAAGAAACATAAAAGACGTTTTTATGGAAAATGAGTTTTTGGTATCGTTAGATTTGTAAAAGAAAGTTAAATCTAACTGTTTTAATAAAAATTATTAATTATTAATATTTATTGCAAGAAACGACTGTTTATAAATAAGGGAATTCAATAATAATGAAAAAGGCAATAGAAAAAGATACGCAAAGCCCTTTGCATGTCCTGGGACAAGTCGATAAGTACATACTGTCGTCGAAACTAAGAAGAAACATAAAAGACGTTTTTATGGAAAATGAGTTTTTGGTATCGTTAGATTTATAAAAGAAAGTTAAATCTAACTGTTTTAATAAAAATGATTAATTATTAATATTTATTGCAAGAAACGATTGTTTATAAATAAGGGAATTCAAAAATATTGAAAAAGGCAATAGAAAAAGATACGCAAAGCCCTTTGCATGTCCTACAATTTGTACAAGGCATGCAATACGTCATTAGCATACAAATGAAAAAGAACCGAAAGAACGTCGTGTCTTTTTTGCGTTGTAAAAGTGACCGATAGCGGAAAGAGTTAACACAAAAATAATCGCTTGCCCTTATGTATGTTTTAGACTTGTAAATCAGCTCGCACTCTGATCGAAAATCCACGGGAAATAAGTCTGGGCTAAACTCGGCCTCGGTATTTTTGACTTTCCGTGACTAGTAAAGAATCGCAAGTCGATTTTCTAATAGAAATTGTTAAAAAATTAAATTTTTATTTGCAAAATATGAAAAAGCACGTTATTTTTACCCAAACACTGTACCTTAATTACTCAAACTTTTATTCGATAATAGAGTTCTTTGGGCAAACTATTTTTCTCGATTTTCTCAGTTCGAGTGAGATTGAACTTATGTATCTTTTCAGTTTGTACGGTGCAGCATAACTATATATTTTAGTAGCCTATTTACAAGTGACGAAAAAAAGAGACGGGGAAACAGATAGACGCATACAGGATAGAGGAGACACTACTTAACACATGTAAAAGAAAATCTTTAAGATGATTTGGTCATTTTGAGGGACTGATAGATGCATGATTAACGAAACAAAGGTATCAAGATAATGTACACTGAAACCGTGGTTATATCCTCTCTCATTTATATCCTCTCGCGCTTATATTTCTGCATAACTCTCATTTATATCCGCTAAGCATCCACAACCTCGCAGTACCACGTTATAAACAAGCCAATCAGAGCGCAGAGCGGATATAAATACGGTTGCAGTGTAAATATCAGTGTGCCCAGAGGCAGACCGCGAAAGATTGGTTAGAATTAGAATGTTTAATGGACACCTTAATTTAAAGAGATAAAGAAGCCGTAGAAACACAAGAGCTTGCATAAAAATTGCACGGACGTGAAGGAAGCTAGGGAGGTATGTCAGGACAGACATGTGTGGCGACGAAGAGTTTCTCAAAAAGATAAATGTTTTCCACTTGAGGTGGACGCTAGAGAGATTGATCAGCAAGCTAAGTCGGAGAAGTGTTGCGGAACAAACGTGTTATTTAAATAAATAAGACGTGAGTTCTAGATCAATCTATAATTCTACACCTCCTCCCCCACATTACTTCCTTCCTCCCTGAGTAAGTCACGCCTACCCCGCAAGGGAAAATGGCTTGTACATTGTACAACAAATGGAATACAGCCTTTATTAACAACGATTATGAAGTGTGCCGTGCGGGCGTAGCGATCACGGCAAATCATGTGAGTTCAGAATCATACGTTGAATCTAAGAATAAAAAGAAATTGAATCTAATACGAAGAATCTGAGTTGCGATGCGCAATTTCCGAGAGAGGGAGTAGATTGGGGATGCGCATGACATTACTTAGTTCTATAGAGGACTAAGTTCAAATTTACTTTGCTGTGACGTCAGTAATCGAAAAACCACCGGCTTAGATTCTTCTGAACGAGCGTATCAGTCGCAAGTATAAGAACAAGTGTAGGGAGTGCAACATAAAAAAAGCATTGAGTTTTTAGGACACCCTAGTCCTAGTGCCAAGTGTGCAGGTAGGTTTCTGAAGCACTTTGTAATTATGTGCGTAGTTTATGTCAAATTAATTGTGTTTAATAATAGGCCCATGTGGAAAAATTTCGTGGCGCTATACTGTTTCTGTCTAGTTCGCTTGAGTCGACACTGGTGCGCCACAGACTGACGGGTCAGTGGCTTTTCTCCTCCCAACTATTGAACTGTGGTTGAGCCGGTAACCACTTCCTCCTGAGGTACATATTGTTTACATTTTTCTTCCACTTTCTTCCCTATTCCTTAACACACCTCCCGCACACTTACTTGGTGGGTTCCCAACCACCAAGGGCAACTGCCTCAAGTACTTCGAGAACCTTTTTCTCTAAAGGTACCGGTCTCACGACTCTCCGGAGATGAACACCTCCCTTGCTAGGCTAGTGTTCACCGCATGGGCCACCGAGGCTCTTCCAGAGTGCGTGACGGCAATCGAACCCCCAAGCCAACAGAGTGGGTCCAAAGCCTGCGCTTTAGCCCCCCACGACGATCGTCCCACTCTTGAAATTGCGCAATGTTCGTAAAGGATAAATTCGCGAAATCTTGAGCTAATTAAAATTTTTTAAAGTATAATTTTAGCACGTTACAAGACTGCATATTTTAAGCCATAAAACAACTGCCATTCATTTTTTGTTTCTCATATGATATGTTTGCGGAAAACGATTTCGAAATTTGGAAAACTACATTGCATTCTAGTCAGCTTGAGGAGCGAGGGACTTTGAGCTTAAACGTGTATCTGGCTAGCATTTTCTGTAATTTTTTTTAACGAGTTGCGAGCGCTCAACGTGAGGTTCGCGTACGTTTGACACTGGGAGTAACTACGATTTCCATACTGGAGAGATACACTGAGAAAGAAGGTTATTTGAATCAAAGAAATTTAGTACTGTATACGTCCAATCAAATATTTTTTTGATCTAAAGAAATTGTTTTCGATAAAAAGAATATTTGATTGGACGTATTCAGTACTACATTTCTTTGAATCAAGTAAACTTTTTTCTCCGTGTAGCCTAAACTTTGAGTCCAAGAAGTTGGCACCGCCATTTTGTTTTTTCAAACAAAAAAAAGTTGTGCTAAATTGTGCTAGATTTGTGCTGAATTGTGCCGCAAAATTTTTTCGAAAAAATAAAATTTTCGACCAAAATTCATAAAAAAAAAATTTTGCAGACACCGCAAACAAACATATAAAAAATGCGAATTTCGAAAACATTACAGCTGCGCTGGGTTCTGATAGACGCCTGAAACAATTATTGTCGTATGCAGTTTTTACTCTGGTTCGCATTTTTTGTCAAAATACGTTTGTTTCCTGAAAATAATTTTTTGAATCAAAAATGTTTAAAAATGTGAATATGGAAAATCTAAAAGCTGTTATGGATTTTGCTAGGCGTCTGAAACAATAATATTCCTATATTTTTTTTACTCAGGTCAATATTTTTGTTGAAATACTAGTTTTTTCTTCAAAATAACTTTTAAATCCGAAATTATTTAAAACGCGAAATTTGAAAATCTAACAGTTGTGCTGGGTTGTGCTAGGCATTCAAAAAAATTATTGTCCTATGCTCTTTTTCCTTATTATAATCTTTTTTTTGCGGTTTTTCAAACAAAAACTTTTTCTTATGCGTAAAACACTACTTCGAACTAAATACTAGAAGTTCATGAAATTTTTTTAAAGAATTTATTATTACTTTCAGCAATTTTTTTCTTAGAATGGCCTTAAAAATTCCCGGTTTTTCTGAAGATGTCAATTTATTATCTTTAATATTATCTTATTTATTATCTTTAATATATTATCTCAGAACAATGTTAGGACGTTGCAGTTTTTTCTTCAAAAATGTTCAGCAATCTTAGAATTTTCAATGAGTTTGAGCTTATAAATTATTTAGGCTAATAAGAATAATTGTTTAAAGAAGGTGATGCACGCTGATGGCTGTAACGGGCGACATACCTTTAAATATTAAGCCCCTGTAAGTTTTTGAATTTCATCGTTTCGAAAGTTCCCTTTCCTCTGCCGCTGCGACGAACTTTGCTGCACACACCGGCGATGACTCACGTGGGTTTTTCCCAGCCGCTTTCTCCTTTGAACCTTAAAATCTCATTTTCTTAGATTTTGTTTTTTCTTTAAATTTTGTGATTTTCAGGAACCCCAATGTCAATGTATAACATACACTTCATATTATGACCATTATTTCGTTGTATGGTTTTACTTTTGTATTACGTTATACTATATATTATTATATTATATTATTAAATCATTATTACATTATATTATTACTATATTATATCACTATATGACTGTATATCGTTATTATTATCATTATTATTATTCTATATTGGAATTAACCTGATATTGTATTGTTATTATATCATTACATTATACGATTACTATATTATTACATTATTATATGTATCGATATTATTATTATTATTATTCTTAATTGGAACTAATTTTTAGAATATAGTTCATATAGTTTATATAGTTCATTATATATAGTTAGTTATATAGTTATAATATAGTTCATTGCATCCGTACATGTATACGTTAGATCATATCTTCTTTCTTCTCTAATTTTATTTCGGATTAAGAAAATTGTAATGCTGAGAGTTGGAGAGGCAGACGGTAGACATAAAGGGCAAACATGGAATAATTTCATTGGACCGCGCGCGCCGACTACGACCGAGTGTGGGGACTGTCCACAACGAGGATCTCACTCTCGCCTCCACTTGCGCGGGGTGGGAGAAAAATCGCGGGCCCGCCCGCTCCGCACATAAGATGGCGCGTTTCAGAGACTGTAAGACATTCGATCTCCGACCAGAGTTAACAGCATTAACGCCAGCCAGCACTCCTGCCTACTCTCCGACTCTTCAGCCTAGGGAGAGCATAAGTAATAAACAACTATCATACGAAACACTGAGCTTCTACTTTTTGACTTCCTTACGTCATCGAACATGTTTTCAGTCCTTGTAAGGACTTTTCGACACCGTCGAGTGGATCGCCCAGAGCACAAAGTTACACTTCTCAACCGGCAAGTAGTTTTCTCTCCAGCCCCTTCGGGCGTCCTTTTGGGGAACTATTTTTTACTGGCTAACCGTGGTGCCAGGGACTTTCACCCAGCACTGCTCAAGGCACCCTCACCGGTCGACCTTCTGAGTTCTGAGTGGATGGCGTTGAACGGACGACAGAGAAGTACCCGACGGCGTGCCAAGGCGGCCGCCTTATCGACGTTGTTAAACGGTACAGGTGAATGAGCACCGCATGCCCGTCCACGGAACCGGGCACCGGAAGCAGCAGAATCTTCCGCCGCCCAACACCGTCATCTGGAGGTGACACCGCCAGTTGCGGTAAACAAACCGGAGGAGTTGCCGATACCAGCGGTATTAGCCTTGCCACTGGGAGGCCTTGCTCCATCACCCCCGAGGAAGGGTTTACCACGCAAGGCATTAAAACGCCTACGCGAACATTGGGTGAAATTCGTCGCCGCTCGCAAGACGCTAATCACAGTAGCATGTTATCAGGACCGAGAGGCGGTTCTGAGCTTGGATCCGGAGGTTGTGCTCGAATGGAACGAGCAACGTGTTCGTGTTCGTGTTCGCGGAAACCCGAAATCCGGAAGAATGGCATTTCATTATTAATAAATTTTATGACGAAATAATTACTCCGAGTCCATGGAGTAATTGAGTTACCTTTCCTTCCAATACTTTTCTTGTCGCACGTCCATACTTCTAGCTCGTCCTTTCCATCCTCGAACAAGAAAAAAGAATACGTCGAAGGATTAAATTTCTTCATTCTATAACATGATCTCCCACACATGATCTAGAACGAACATTCAACCCTCACACTGGTGGGCGTGTCAATTGGCACCGCAACGTGAGGCTCTATAAGTTACAGCTGCCGCTAGAACCGGACTAACTGGAAAATGTCTCTAAATTTCGCCGCTCGAGCTAGCCGGTGAAGAGCTACAATAGAATCATCATCTGCATCCCGTGCAGCCTATATCCTAAACAGACGTCGCAGTTAAATCCCTGTACGACACAGGTCCACTACAATTCGAAACTGCACGCACTCTCGAGAAAGGCTTTCAAACCACGGAGCAGCATCAACCGTGCACGGCAACACCAACGAGAGCGATCAAAGTTTCGGCAATCACAGCAACTGCCTGTTAATCCAGGATAGGAGGGCAGTATTTCGGGATCAATGGCGGAGACTCCGACGTCTGTGGTGGCAACAACCTCGAACGATATTATCAGCGAGGCAGAAGTCCATCCACAACCTGACCATACTCGAAAGTCTCCGGCTGAATCACAAAGCAACGATATCGAATCTGAATCACAAGAGACGAATACGGAGCGCAACCAACCATCCAACAACCTCATCGGCAGACTACAAAATGTATACCTTTCCACTTCTGGGAGTAGGCCAAAAAACCCAGTGGCGCTCAATTTGACACCGAAAACGCATACTAAGAGTAATATGACTTCCCAAATAAGCAATATTGCTCCATCGATCCAAGGTGAACAACAGGCTTCGCTAAGCCTGTTGTTCACCCACACTGTGACCCCACACTGTGCTTCAACCCACACTGTCAACGCCAGATTTGCTGAGCCTCATACGCGCTTTTCAGTCGCCAGCACCACTCATACCAGAGTACTCGGGAAAAGATCACGAGGATCCAAGGAAGTTCATCACTGTTTGTGAACGATTCTTCAAGCCCACATGGATCCCAGTCAATGAATACGCCTGGTCAAAAAGGACGACATTTAAGGGTCTCGCTCTCTTCTGGGACAAATTCAAAGAACAGCTTCTCACCAGTTTCGATAGCGTCACCAAATTAATGCAGCTTCACTCTAGCCTATATTCGAGGAAACACACGGAGAAAGAAAGCGTGACAGTCTTCCTTCAAGAGCTATACTTGCTGGCACATTGTCTCTGTCCTATGATGATCGACGAACAACTTACCACCTTGCTGTTCGGATTGGTAAAACCCACTGTTCGGAGACTGGTACGGTCTCGAAATCCTACCGCATTTATCACACTCTTAGAGTACGCAACCCAGGCAGAAAGAGATGAAGCAGACTGCACACATAAAACAGAACCGAACAAAAAAGAGGAACAAAGACCACCGCCGGATCATTCGTTTCGGAAAAACAATGAAAGGCAACCTCCAGATTGCCTGTTCTGCCCTGGCAAACACTTTCACCGAGATTGTCCAGTCCTGGCAGCCTACCGGACGACAAACCCACAGTCTGAAAACTGGCGAGCCCGGGGGGTCAAGAACAACATCGCGACCACCCCGGCTCAACATTCAAGCCAACCCTAGGCTCCATCTACTCCGCAAACCAAAATCTGCCACGTACTTGCGTTCACCTTGGAAACCGCGAAATCGTGGCTGAAATAGATTCATGTGCCTCAGAAAACTTCATAAGGTACAATATCCTTACACAAAAGGAAAAAAAGCTTACGCCCTGGTCCCAGCTTCGCACTGCTTGCCGCTCAAGGGACAACGATGAAACTTCGAGCATGTCTTTTCTTATCACGACGAATGGGCGAACGTGAATATTCACGGCTATTTTTTGCGAGTGACGAGATGCGGGTAGATATCACTCTCGGTCGTACCTGGTTAAAGGATCACGACGTATACCACGAACATCGAACGAACATTTTATATCCTGGCACTACGGAGAGGCAACGAATTTACCTTGCACCTCTGTCCAGCCTTGCAGAAACACAAACTGTAACTCTGGAATTTAATTCCTTGACCACTATACCAACGGAAAATCTACAGTGCCTACAAAGAACATTGGACCTGTATACCTTCGTTTTTCACCAGGGTGGCCAACTCCGCCAAACACTTGCCGTGCAGCAAGACATCCAGCTGTCCAACCCCCGGCCGTTCCGAGAAGCTCCACGACTTTACTCAGCAATCAAGAAGAAGTTTATAAACGAACAACTTCGCGAGATGCTGGCAGATGGGATCGTAGAACCAGCAACCTCACCCTGGAGCTAAGCTATCATGATTGCAACAAAACAGCAGGACGCATACCGGTTTTGCATAGACTTCCGCCGCCTGAACGAGCAAACAGAACATGCTCCACAATGCTTGCCCAGGATCTATGAGATCCTCAAGGATCTCGGAAAATCTAGAATTTTTACCACCCTGGACCTGAAGAGTGGGTACTGGCAAATTCCTTTGACGCCAGAAGCCCACAAATATACCGCGTTTGCAACCCCAGATGGCGGCCAGTACCAATTTCGGGTGATGCCTTTCGGCTTAAAGAACGCCCCCGGGACATTCCAGAACCTGATGCGGCATGTATTGGCCGGATACTGGGGTGATTTCAGCATAGCGTACCTGGATGATATCATCGTATACTCTGACACCTCGGAGGATCACCCGCGTCACGTCGCTCTTGTTCTTGAATGCTTACGCACGTATAGCCTCACCTGCTCCCCGCAGACATGCAATTTTGGCTAATCTAGCCTACCTTATTTGGGACATATAGTCACCGCGGATGGAAATCACACCCAGCCTCGTTACGTGGAAGCCATTCTCAACGCTGCACCACCACGGAATCGCAAACAGCTGGCCTCGTTTCTCGGGACATGCAACTGGCTAATGGAGTATATTCCGCATTACTCCCGGTTCACAGCACCTTTGACAGGCCTCTCCTCTCAAAAAGGATACCCGAGATAAACTCCGACGCTGGCATACTTACGTTAAAGAGCTCAACTTTAGGATTTAGAACTGCCCAGGCAGGGAAAATCAGCTGCCAGACGCACTTTCCCGTCACCCGGATCCAAATGAGACTTCTCCGGGAGAACCTGATCTCGACCGCATGGTTTCGCCTAAACGACAGTTGCCCGAGGTTACCTTAGCCGACGCAGAAGTTGGTGGGCCTCCAGGAGGAGTCTCACCCAGAGGAGTTGGCCACCAAACGCCTTTTCACCACCGCACAAGCTTCCAGAACGTATAATCCAACAGCCGAACCCTCTTTTAATTAAAAGGTTTACTCGGAGGACTACTGGCAACCGACGCCACAGAATATTATCCTGGAAGCAGCCGCTCAGGCTCACCTGAGGACTAGCAGGCCCCTTCACGTCGCAAGGCGAAAAATGTAACAGACGCGGCCGTACAGGCTCGACACCCTGTTCCTGACGACGACTTCCGACGCTTAACCGGCCATTTCTCTAAAGAGGTCTTCGTACGAGGAGATAACGCAAAAGAACGTTACTCATTGCGCAGGCGGCGGCCTGCTGAATACCGACAAGCTCGGCCTTAAGCGAGGAAGGCGAGGCCAAATGTAAATAGACTTCATCCGTAAAATTGTCATTAGTGTATAATTTAGGGTTCATGAAATCACGGTTTTGCGGGCGAGCAAAGGTCTATCCGTTAGGGGGACGATTGATACACGCCGATGGCTGTAACGGGCGACAGACGAACGGAACCTTTAAATGTTTTGCCCCTATAAGTTTTTGAATTTCATTGTTTCTCAAGTTTCCTTTCCTCTGGCGCTATGGCGACCTTTGCTAAACACACCGGCGATGACTCACGCGGGTTTTCCCAGTCGCTTTCTCCTTTTAACCTTGAAATCTCATTTTCTTAGATTCTATTTTTTCTTTAAATTTCGTGATTTTCAGGAACCCCAGTATCAATATATAACGTACACTTCGTATTATGACCATTATTTCGTTGTATGGTTTTACTTTTGTATTACGTTATACTATATATTATTATATTATATTATTAA
>JAAAKG020129774.1:0-14741 GCA_010014905.2 Druon quercuslanigerum | reverse complement strand
AGGTGGGTTCCGACCCACCAAGACCACAGCAGCCTTAAGGACTTAGAGAACCTTTTTCTGTAGAGGTACCGGTCCCACGACTCTCAGGAGATGAACAACTCTCTTGCTAGGCCTGCGCTTTAGCCCTTCACGACCATTGTCCCACTTAAATTCAAGTAGTACTGTTAGATATTTATAATTTTAGTTAAAAATTCATCTTTTATGTTGGAAATTAAATTACATGGTTGACAGTTAAACAATTTTGTAGAACATTATTATTTTTTTCATTTTTCATTTTTTTTTATTCATTCGGTTGATTCATTTTTTGATTCATCATTTTAATTAAAAAATTATTTATTTTCTTGAAATATGAGCTATTTGATTGAAAACTGGTGTTTTCTATGAGTGAAAATAAATTTTTTCCCGATAATTGAAATATTTTGTTGAAATTTTGTTTCTTTTTTGGTTAAAAATTATTCTTTTTTTAAAGTGGAAATGTAACTATTATTCCAGTAGAATAATCCATTGCTTTAGATAAAAATTCAATTCTTTGCTTTATCATTTATTTTTTGATTAGAAATTTAATGATTTAGTTTTTGATTGAAAAATTATCTTTTTTAATTGAAAATTCATATTTTTTGGTAGAAATTAATCTTCTTGGTTGAAAATGCATACTTCGGGTCAAAAAAATGTTTCTGGCTTAAAATTTAACTATTCCAGTTATAGATTTACAATTTTAGTTGAAAATTCATCAATTTTTTAAAAAGTGTAACTATTTTTTTAAATTAACTGAAAATTTAAATTATTGAATTTAAATATTTCTTAGTTTTAGTTGAAAATTCTTCTGATTGAACATTAATTTTTTGAAAGTCCATTCTCTTGTTTGTCCAAAATGAATTTTTTCAACTAAACGTTTAACTATTTCATTTTTTGTTGGAAATTGGCCTTTAGCGGAAAGTATGAATATGTTACTTTTAGTTGACCGGGAAATGATCGGGAATTTTAAATCGGCCGCCGAATCGCCGCCACCTTGGTGTATTAAGATAACTTTTTTAGATTTTGTGAGGCTTCAGTAAGAAAGGGCAATAAACTTAAAAAAAAATTAGAAAATATAATTCTTTATTTGAATTATTTTGTATTTTTCAGACCAGAGAAATCTGGGAATGTCAATGAAGATCGAACGATCGAATGTCGAACAAGTGAGGGCGAGGTTCGCAAGTAATAAAAGGAAATTAGAAGAAAAGAAAAAAGACTATGACCTGGAACAAAGGGTTAAAGAACTGAAAGAAGAGGTAAGCATTTTAAATAATAATTGATTTTCAGTTTAGAATAATAATAATTCTTTATTGGTAAAAGTAGCTGTATATTACTGTCTTGAACTATTTGGTTGAAAATTCGTTTTTGCTTGTTTAAAATTAATTTTTGTCAGCTAAAAATTTAACTACTCTATTTTTACTTGAAAATGTATCGTTTTTAGTTCAAAATTAATATATTTTGATAAAAAATTCGATCGTTGCAATATCAACTTATGTCAACAAGTCGTCTTTTTTGGTTGGATTCAACTGTTTTTGATTAAAAATTAAAATCTTTTTTGTTGAAATATTAGCTATTACATTTTTCGTTTAGAGTTCATCTTTGTTTGAATTAAAATTTAATTAATTGGTTTACAGTCAAACTTTTAAGCTAAAAATTAACTTTTTGGTTCCATATCTATAACTTGAATTGAAAATTTAACTCTTTCACGAAAAATGAGCTATTTAATGGAGTATTCTTTTTCTATTTTGCTTAGAATTAATTTTTTTTACTGAAAATTTAACTATTCCAGTTAAAAATTTAAGTATTTTGTTGAATTTTTTTTTCGTTTCAAATTAATTTTTTTCTTTAACTAAAAATGTAACTATTGCAGTTGGAAATCACATTATTTTAGTTCAAAATTCATTTTTTTTTGGTTGAATCTTAATTTTTCAAATAAAAATTTAACTCTTCATTTTTTGACTGAAGAATTATGTTTTTTTGGTTGAAAATTCGTATTTTTTGGTAAATTGTTTTTTAAAAATTTTTTGTTTTTTAAAATTGGTTAAAAGTAAATTATTACAATTAAAGATAAAATATTTTATTTGTAAATGTATTATTTTATCGTTAAAAAAATCATATATTCCAGTTGAAGATTCATCATTGAAGTTGAAAATTGAAAAATGCATAAAAGTTTGAAAGTAAAACTTTTTTTTTAAATTTCATCTTTTGGATTGAAATTAATTTATTCCAGTTGATGCTACATCATTTTTGTTGAAAATCCATAAATTTGATTGTAGATTCATTATTTTGTGTGACAAATTAATTTTTGTTAACAAAAATTTCTTTATTCCATTTTTGGTTGAAAATTCATCTATTTTATTTGAGCTTCGAAATTTTTTGTTCGAAACCTGCCAAATTCTATATCAAATTTCAAATCAGTCCGTGCACTATTTGCATCGAAATTTTTTTGTGAATAGCCGGATCTTGTCAGTACACGTGGATACTTTGTTCACATTATTTGAAATCATTTTAAATTCTAAATTAATTTTGAATTTCTTCAAAATTTCTGTAACTGCCTCGAATTTTTTCTAAGAAGAATAGGTATTCAATTGTTATTTATATATCGTAATTTAACAATTTAACTTATAAATTGATTTTTTTAAATAGAACAATTAAAATGTTAACGTTTAAAGTTAAGTTTTTTGTTTCTTTTTAAATATTTAGTTTATAATTACTGATTTTAAATGAACAGTCAGATATTTCTAAATATTAAGTAATTGTTCTTTTTCTTGTTTGAAAAATTTTAAATTGAATCATTTAAAATGGAATATTTTAGACTAGGATAATATTTAAATTTTAATAAAAGCCTTTGCTTATGAACATATTTTCCATTTGTTTAACCAATAACATCTTCTCATTTTTAAAGTGTAATTTAATTTAGAAAATCATGAATAAATTTATATTCATAGTTGATCTAAAATTTTTGTAAAAATCCCGTGAAAAAATAAGTTTACTTGCAAAAATGATACAGCTACATTTTTCGCAAAAAAAAAATTATTTTCAACAAAAAAGAAAGGAATTTTCAAACAAATTTCTTAAATTTGTTACCAAAGAAATGAAATTTTTACTAAAATGATGCATCTTAAATAAATAAAATTTATTTTTAATAAAATAGTTGAATTTTCAAACGAAAAGATAAATTTTCTACACAACAAATTTAAGTAAAAAATAAAAGATTTTATCAAAAAATAGAATAGTTTAATTTTAAGTTATAGAAATAGTTTTATAATAAAATAATATAACAAAAAGATTTTAATTAAAAAAAAAACTTAAATTAAGCCAAAAAATAGGAATTTCTAATGAAAGAGTCGAATTTTTAAGCAAAAAGATTTTTTAATTGATATAAAATAATTTTTATTAAATATATAAATAGTTATATAATTTATATATTATTATTATATATATTATTATATATTATAATTTATATAATTATAAATAGTATATAAATAGTTTTTAATCATAAAGATAATTTTTTTAAAAATAAAGTTGAATTTACAACCCAAAAATATGCATTTTCTATTAAAATAGTTTCAATTTCGACTAAGAAAGATGAATTTTTAACTGAAAAAGATACATTTTCTAGCAAAAATGAAAGAGCTACATTTTTAGTGGAAAAAAATAATTTTCAACAAAAAAGAAAGGAATTTTCAAACAAATTTCTTAAATTTGTTACCAAAGAAATGAAATTTTCACTAAAATGATGCATCTTTAATAAAAAAAAAATTTTAACCTGTTTGGTTAAAATTTTTTTTTATTAAAGATGCATCATTTTGGTAAATAATAAATTTTCTACCAAAAAAAATCAAATAAAAAAGATAAATGTTGACCAACAAATAGAATAGTTTAATTTTAAATTAGAGAAATGTTTTTAACCAAATCAAATAAATTTTCAACTTAATATTTAAATCTTCAGCCAAAAAGATTAAATGCCTGTAAAGAGAATTTTCAACGAAAAATGGAACTTAGTTAAGTTTTCAGTTAAAAAATTAATTTTCAATTAAAAAAAAGCAAATTAATTTACCATAAAGTAAATGAAATTTTAACTAAAAAGACTATTTCTCTCTCAAAATAGGACCTAATCGGTGAATTTTTAATCAAAAATATTAATTTTATACAACAAAAGTTCATCAAAATAGATTAATTTGCAGCTAAAAGATAAATTTTCAACAAAAAAATATAATTGTATAATTTTCAGAGAAATAAGTTTTTAAGCAATCAAAGTAAATTTTCAACGAAACAAATGAATTTTCTATCAGCAAGACTAAATTTGTATACAAATTTTTTGTAAAACAAATATTTCTAAATATTAAGTAATTGTTCTTTTTCTCAATTGAAAATTTTCAAATTGAATTGTTTAATATGGAATATTTTAGACTGAATTGATATTAAAAATTTAATAAAAGCCTTTGCTTATGAATATATATTATTTTGAAGTTATTAAAAGTGGAAAATAGTTAATAAAGCTTCACTCGAGGTTTTACATTTGTTTAAGCAATGAGACATTCTCATTCTTAAAGTACAATTTAAGTTAAAAAATCACGAATTAATTTATATTCACATTTGATCAACCAAAAATGTTTTTTTTATCAAAAATCTATAAATTGAAATGCTTCTAATTTTTAATTATTTAAGCCTTTAAAAAAATTTTAATCTAAAATGGAAAATTTTTGAAGTGAAAGATTTTTGAGTTACGTATTTTAAACCGAATGATATCATAATTTAAAAAGTAGCTGCATTATATATAAAATAGAACAATATAAAAAAAGGTCTCTTCATTTCTTTCGAATCTTTGATTCCGAGTCGATTCTTTACAAAAATGTTAAAAAATTTACTTGAAAAAAAACTTAAGATACCTGGAAAAACCTGGAATTGTCAGGGAATATTTTTTCCAGAATTTGAGTAGACACCCTGCTTTCGTATTTTCACTATTTCAGTTTTAATCGTTTAATTTTTCAGGAGGAGAAAGTCAAGGAATATAGGAAAGAGAAGAGAAAAGACAAGAAAAGGTTACTCGACGAGGAAGAGGATGAGGACGCTGGTCCTTCCGACGAAATGGCGGCTGTAATGGGTTTCAGTGGTTTTGGCTCAAAAAAGAAACGATAACTAAGAAGAAAAAAATATATATATTAACTTATAGGTATATAATTTCTTTCAATCAGTTTTTCAATTGAGATTTGCACTTTTTAGGAAACTTAATTTCCTACATAGATAAATAAAATTCTCTTACTCTTAAGTCTCGTTTTAATATTTTAAATTTAATATCACGAATTTACTGAATAGAAAAAATCAGATTATTAAATAATATAATAATAAAAGCAAATCATACGTTTTGATTTGAGTCAATCTTCCAAGAAAGTTAAGATTTGTTCGATCTTGGCTTTGATTTCCTGCCTGAAAGATTTAAGCAATTCCTCTTCTAAATAACGAGTTTGACCGAAGCTAGACTGGGGCGCGAAATTTGATTTTCCTTCGGAATATGGGCATGAAAAATTAGCAAAAAGTTTTGGAGATAGACTAGATGGTGTGGATATTTCTGTTTCACGTTCAAAGTCTTCGAACATGTCTGTATCTGAATCGTAACTCTCGTCAACTGTTACTAAACTGCCGGTCTTTTTTGCTTTTAATTGAAATTGCGAAATTGGAATTGGACTTGATCTGCTGTGTGTGGATTCAGTAATCGAAGAATACTGAGTTTTTTTATCTTCCGATGATGTAATTGACTTATTGGTTTCTTTGGTTAAAACAGGCATTGAGGGTTCCTGGGTATCTGGGTTTTTTGAGCATCTTGAGTGTTCCGCGGAATCTAAATTCGAGACACTTGTAGACGTATTTTCATTGATTTCGATTTGGGATTCGTGTTTCAATTTGTTACGCAAGGTTTCGATGCTATTTTTTGGCTTTAAATTCTTCTTTGGAGTCATTCCCGCATTCTTTCTGAAATTGGCGCTATCGTTTGAAGGTATGCTGCTCATTGTGGATGCAAGCGGTCGAACCTGCTGGCTCCATACTAGAGAGCCTGACGAAGAATTCAAACTTTGTTTTTTGGAATCTGGAAAAAGCGTAACGATTGATTTGATTTTTTCGAAAACTCAACTTTTTCGTAGTTTTGGAATAAAAAAACTCTTCAAAAATGAAAGTTCTTTCTTTGAGAAATATGTGTGTTACGTAAATCTCGAAAGCATTGTTCAATTGAAGAGCAGTGATTAAAGAATTTCACATTTGAGTGCATAACAGAACTGACAAAAAATTAAGATTTATTAATTTAACATTTTATTATTATATTTCCAGTCAAAATAATTTCCTTTCATCCAAGAAAAAAGAATTTTTCAACCAAATAGTTTTATATAAAAAAAAGAATTCTCAATAAAAAAAATTAATAGTTGATATTTGTATCAAAAAATACTTTAATTTTTTTTAACTGTAAAATAAAACCAAAAAACACGAATTTCCAACAAAAGAGTTGAGTTTTTAACCAAGAACAAATTTTTAATCAATAAAGAAAACAATGTCATTGAAAATATTGAGTTTAACTACTAAAGTCAAATTTTTTATAGAATAAAGTTGAATTTAGAACAAAAAATATGCATTTTCTACTAGATTAATTGAATTTTTGACTAAAAAATATGAGTTTTCAAAAAAATAAATTAATTTTCAATTGAAAAAGCTCAATTTTTTAGAAAAATTAAATATCTACATTTAAAAAAAAAAATTATTTTCAACAAAAAAGAAACGAATTTTCAGCTACATTTGTTAAATTTGTTACTAAAGAAATTAAATTTAAAATAAATTTGTAATCCGGAATATAAATTTTCTACACAAAAAATTTAATTAAAAAATAGAAATTTTCAACAAAAAATAGAATGGCTTAATTGTAAGTTAGAAAAATAGTTTTATAATGAAATAAAATAATTTTTCATCGAAACAGTGTGTATTTTCACTAATAAATATTTAAATTTTCAATAAAAAAAACTGTTAAATTAAACTAAACAATGCGACTTTCCACTAAAAGAGTTGACTTTTCAACCAGCAAATATTTGTTAATTAATAAAGAAAAAAAATCATTCAAAATGTTGAGTTTTCCACTTACGCAGACAAATGTTAAAGTTAAATTTACAACACAAAAATATGCATTTTCTATTAAAAGAATTGAATTTTCGACTAAAAAGATGAATCTTTAACCAAATAAATGAGTTTTTCAACTGAAAAATATCAATTTATTAGCAAAAATGGAATAGGTAAATTTTTTGTGAAAAAAAGCATTTTAAACAACAAAAAAACAACGAATTTTCAACCAAATTTGTTAACAATTGTCAGCAACGAAATTAATATTTAACTCAAATCATGCATCTTCAATAACAAAAAATTTTAACAAAATGGTTAAATTTTTAAACGAGGAGATAAATTATCTACAAAAAAATCCAACTAAAAATGTTAAATTTTCAACAAAAAATAGAATAGTTTAATTTTAAGTTAGAGAAATAAGTTTAGGATCAAATTAAATAAATTTTCAATGAAATAGTTCAATTTTCAACCAAACAGAAGAATTTTTAACATAAAAGATTGAATGTCTATAAAAAAAAAATTTACCGAAAAATGGAATTTTTAAGTTTTCAGTCGAAAAAGTTCATTTACAATAAAAAACAATGTTTAACCAAATACATGGAATTTTAACCAAAAAGATCAATTCTCTACCAAAATTGAATAATTTTGAACAAAATTCATGAATTTTCAACCTAGTAGATGAAATTTTAACGAAAAAGGTCAATTTGCTACAAATTTTTTGTTAACAAAACAGGTGAATTCTCAACTAAAAAAGATACCTTTTTAACAAAAAATAAAATTGTTTAATTTTAATTTAGCGAAATACGTTTTTAAGCAATTAAAATAAATTATTAATGAAGCAGTACAATTTTCAACTAAGAAAATGAATTTTGTATAAAAAAGATTAAATGCCTATAAAAAAATAATTTGATGAAAATTACATTATTACATTTTTAGTTAAAAAATTAATTCTTAATAAAAAACAACATATGAGTAACATCATATAGAATTTTCAACTGAAGAACATTGATGTTCAACTAAACATGAAATTGTTAAATTTTCTTTAAAAAAATTAACTTTTCATCAAAAAAGAACTAATTTTCAAGCCATAGAAATTAATTTTGAACAAAAACATGAATTTTCAACCAAAAAGGTCCTCGAAAGTCATCAAGAATATTAATTTATTTTATACCACAAAACACAAAGTTCCAACAAAGTACAGAAATGTGCAAATGAGTAGTGAAAGAAAAAGCTAATTTTCAAATGAATGAAATGAATTTCGAACCAACAAATTTAATTTTTAAAAACATTTTTTTTATTCAAAATATTTTAATGTAGATTGTACGACATTTTTGATGAAAACGTTCAAAATTGAATAATTTTAAATTCGATTATTAAAACGTGAATACATTAATTATTCATATTTAAATCGTACTGCTTCAAAGTATAATTTTCAAATAAACGGCGTAAGGACACAAATTTTTAATTCAAATACGTTAAAAAATTAATTACATTAATTGAAAGAGATTTAGGATCAGCAATTTTACTTAATTGCATCCATGAATATAAACTATAAAAAAATGGAAGGGCCACAAATAAAAAAAAGCTTAGAATTGAACAATTTACAAAAAAGTTCTGAATTTAAAAATATTTCAATGTGAATGGCTTTAAGATAAAACAGTGCTAAATAAAAGCAATAATCTTTTATTAATGTTAACAATTCCAAAGTTTTTTGTTATTAAAATAGTTTAAACTGGAAATCCTTCCCAATTAATGAGAATTCGAGTCGAAAAGATTCGGGTCTGGACAAGAATTAAATTTAAATTAAATGGAATGCAAAATTGGAACTTGCCGGCTTTCAAATTGGCAGGTTATTGCATTGATTTCCGTAAAATTGGATTGAATTTAGAGAAATTTAATACATATAATATTAATAAATATAATAAATATATAATATAAATATAAATATTAATAAAATTTAAAAAAATGAGTTCAGATGAATTCAAGAAGATCAATTAAATAAAGTAGAATTGAATGAATTTCGAAGAATTCAAGTGAATTAAAAAATTCAAAAGAATTCCAAAGAATAATTTCAAATCTTTGAAAAGCAATTCAGTGAAAAGAATTAAAAATTATGAAAAAATTAATTTAATGCAGTAAGCTCGGAATGAATTTAGAAAAATTAAATAGAATTCAAAAGAATTTACAAAAATGTCTAAGAATTAAAGGTGATTTTTAAAGACCTCCAGAATTAAACAAAAACTGTTTATAAATCCATTGTAAGGAGTAAAATTGAGTCAATTTAGGAAAATTCAAAAGAATTTGAAATAAATGAAGATAAATTAATAAGAATGCAGGGCGAATTGCTAATGAATTGCAAAAAATCTTGGAAAGTCTCTTCAAATCTTTGAAACTCTACGAAATCCCTCACTTATTGTGGAAAAATTCTTTAAATGTCTTAAAAATGCCTCGGAATCTGTTAAAATACCCTAAAAATTTTTATTCTTTTAAATCCCTTCAAAATAATAAAATAAATAAAAAATATCCTGGAAAACGTTTCAAATTTCCTAAAATATTTTAGATCCATTGAGATCCGATTAAATTACAGAAATCAATTAAAAATTTATTTATAACATTTAAAAATAGCCAAAAATATTTGAAACCCCTCAAAATTCTTTGAAAAATTTTAAAGCTTTTGATAATGCCAAGGAATTTAAAAAAAATACATTGAAATATTTCGAATCCTTTGATAATTTTATCAACTGATCCTCAAGATGAATTAAATAAGAATTAAAAAAATGGTAATCCATTAAATCAAGTAGAATTGGGCAAGTTCAGAAGAATTCAAGTAAAAAAAATATATAATTTTTAAAGTGTTTTTAATTCATTATAAATTAATTCTTATTTTTGGAATTCTTATTCCAAAAAATATCCTGCGAAATCTTTTAAAATATCTTAAAAACTAATAGGCCTTTGAAAACAGCTCCATATCTTCCGATATTCTAAAAAACTCTTTATCCTAAAATATTTAAAACTCTTTAAAATCACTTCAAATTAATGAAATTAATTAATAATCCCTCAGAATGTTTTAAGATTGCCTAAATTCCTAATTTCCCTAAATTCTTAACAATCCCTTTAAATTATGGAAGTCTACTAAAAAATTTCTTAGAATCTTTAAAAATAATCTGAAACATTTCAAAATAATTCAAGACAATTCAGAAATAGTTATAGAGCTAAAATGAATAGTGATTCATGAACCCATGAGTTAATTTATTTAAAGAAAAATGAATACTTTGATCTTTTTATTGAAAAAGTGACTAAAATGTGACTGCGCAGCAGCCCTGATCATTTTTTGTATAGCTGCTTTTTACAGAAATTTTGGATTTTGAATATCAAAAAAGTTTTTCTCAGATAAACAAGTTAATTTTTTTAAATCTCTAAACGCAAAAAACTACTTCTAAATGGCCGATCTAGTTCCAAATTCTATCGGACCTGGAGGTATGGTGGATAGAAAAAAGTTACACACAAACATTAAAAATTTAAAAAAGTGTACTTTCGAACTCCTGGGGTCAAATTATATCTAAATTTGTCAACAAATTACATTTGAAAATTTAAGTCATTAAAAACCTCCTTTTTTGAGGAAGCTATTTATATCTTTTGAAGTCTTATTAAATCGTTTCTTTTCTTTTAAATTTTATTTTCCGGGCTATATAAGCCAATATGGAAAATTTAATATTTTACCTTCAAGTTCCTTTGTTACGTCTTCCCAGCTTAAAGGCGTCAAGTTGAAATAATTTCCATCGTTTTCGCTGAGTTCCATTTTTAAAATTTGATTGTAATCTGGATTCCTTAGAAAATTTTTTCTAATACTGTTGTCCTGTTTGAAAGTTTAGAAAAAAAGTCCTCAATAATGTATTAAGAATACAATCACGATATTCAAAATTAAAATAAAGAAATGAATTAAACTTAAAATATATTAAATTTATAAATTTCATCAATTATTGCAGAAAAGATGACCTAAACGTCGTTACAAGATTTAAAAAATTTGGGTATTGATATAATTTTCCTAGAGTCAAATAAAATTATTTATAAGTTCAAATATTTGTTTCAGTTAGTAAAAATGATTTTTGTATGTTGTTGTTTACTAGGATGGGCCGAAAACCCCCAAATTTTCGAATCTTAAGCGGCCTAGTGCAGAAAAATCGAAGGAGTACAATTATGAGTCCATAATACACCTGAGAGTATTACTGGCTCATTATTGTACTGCGCACATGCGCATTCGTTGTCGCTCCTCCGGTTAAACGGCTACTTTCAGAACTAAAGAGACGCTGATGAAACGCGTAAATTATGTATATATTACATACAATTATAAATTAAAAACGTATTCCGTGTTCGAGTTAGAATTTTCGGAAAATACGAAAAAAAGGTCTTTTTATTTGGTTAATAATTATTTTGAACTTGAAATTGCTTTCGATTGCAACGAAGAAACATGCTATTATATCTGCAAACAAAATTGTTCACATTAAAATCAGGATTTTTGCCCTGTCAAGCGATTATCGCACCTTGCAGACGATAAACATTTTTGTGTACAATAAAAAATAATGGCAATAATCCTGGGAATATATTATCAGTATAGAGTTGAATTAAATTATTTTTTCACAATAATGTTCGAAAAATCTCAATTTGAAACCCTAGAAATTGGTCATATCGACGCACTAGCATTTCGTATTAAACTTTTAGTATTAAAATTGGTACTTAATTAAAATATATTGTTACCAATTTTTGGGTTCCTTTAAAAAATTAGAAAAATTCTCAATTCTTTCTTCAGAGAAGAATTCTTTCTTCACCCTTAAAAAATCACAAAGTACAAACTTAACCTCCAAACACAAAAGTGATAGAAATCAACAACTATGAAGATGGAGTCATTTTTTCACCAAAACTTTTAAAACTGATTTGCCCACGTGTATTTATGTTTAAAAAATATATATTCCGACTAGAAATTTACTTAATAGGAAAAATTTATTTCAAGGATCGCGAGCATGAAACAGTAAATAATCGTTGCAAGAAGTTAAGAATAATGCAAGTTTACTAATAAAAATAAAAGAAGTTACATGTTTATTTACTTACCGATTTTCTCTTTTTAAGAATTTTGTTAAAACGAAGAAATTTTTCCAAACTTTCGAGATTCCAATTCAATTTTATTACTGGCTACAGTAAAAAACTAAAATTCCCTAAAATGAAAATATATTTCAGTTTTGGTCAAGCTGCAGTTCGAAAGTATTACCCGGGCGATTATATTTCAGGTTGAGTGGGGGAAATACAAGATGGCCGCGCACCGAAGGCCAAAAAAAATACCAATTGCATGGTACAAAATTTTATTTTTTTAATAACTTGGAAAAAAATTACTATTCACTATAAGTGTATTTGGATATAATTTTTATTTTTCGAAAAATATAAAATTATATCGAAATACACTTATGGCCTTTCTATGGTGAAAAATAATTTTTTTCAAGTGTTCAGCCACTCAATTTTGCTAAATTTTTAACATTTTACATTAACTCGACACTAACTCTGAAATTACTAATTGTACAAGTATAAAGGAAGAAAGCCTAATTTCATGACAAATAAGTGTCCTTTTCAAACTTGTATTTCTGTCGCGATATGCGCGCCGCCACTCAGTTGTGACGTCATACGCTTTCAATAGTTTTTAAAGAAGCTGAAGGTTCATGCTTTTTTTTAAGAAAATGGAAATAAATAACGCAGATGCTGGAAGCAAAGATTTAAAAAAAAAATAGAAATTGGGAGATAGGGGAAGGTGTATCTCTCAATGTGTTATTTTGCATCCCTAAAACGCAATCTTTTTTATCCCCAATCTTAATAATTTTCTATCCTTTTCACAATCAATCTATCTATTAAGAAATTTAATCTTTTTCAATCTCTTCCTATATCTTGTATAAATGAGGGCCCTTATATTTCCATTTACTTCATTAAATCGTTAATGTAAATTTTTAATCTTTGTCTATCTCTTTCTATCTTCCGCGATTGAGTACCCATTACATTTTCTATCCCTCAAAATCGGAAAATCCCTCGAAAAGTTAGGGAATTTATTTTAAAAAAATTAACTAAACTTTTACCTCCAGTTATAGACTCAACGATTGATCTCACTTGTTGGTTACTTTTACCGCAGCCACGTAGCGGCACCATACTAAAAGTAAAAATATATAGATCCTATCTTTTCGAATAATTTTGAATCTTTATTGTAGATAGAGAAAAAATGTGCCCAATTTTTTTCTCATTACCAATCTAAATTCACGCCTATCTTTTTCAATACAGTCGTTATTATCTCATACTATCATTTATCTATCCACGTCAATCTTTTTCTGCGCACGGAGAAAAATGGATGTTTAAACGTAAAACCTAGATGTTCAGAATTAACATATTTTATATTTAACTATAAAAAAACTATTTAGATTTTCAAAGTTAACATCTGTAGATCTTAAAAAGTGAGATGTTACTTACTAAGATCCAAAATGTTCAACTGAAATACCCGAGATATTACATGTATGGGTATGTCAAATAACGTCTGTAAATATTTGAGGAGTTTACTTATTTCTGGTCATTTAAGAAATGAATTATTAACTTATTTTTAAATTTTAAATTAAACTTTGATGTTCGTACATGAACGAAAAATAGATAAAGGGTATGAAATTTCGATCAGATGATATATACAGTCAATTTGAGGTTATCTTAAAAATTTTTAATTAAAAATAAAAAATAAAAACTAAGTAAGTAAGCGGAGAGCGAATGATCTGTAATCTGCATTTGAAATTCTATACATTTTAGGTTACTTAAACTCAAATCTTATTCTACATTTATAAACATTTTGTCAAATGTGTTCGAGTCAAACTTTAACTGAAACTTAAGATCATTTTTCCCTCGTGTCGAGTACAGACAGAGAAAAGACATTATTTAATTTTAAATAAAGATAGCTATTTTTGATTATTTGAAAATGTTCAAAAATGATAATATTCTCTAATTGTAATTTCGAAAATATACCAGGGGTGTTAGTTGAAGTTGGCCGGTTTTACTCATAGACGTCCCTATAGAGATATGTATACATTTCTATGATTTAGCATCTATGTCATACTTTTCTATGGACAATAACCTTCAAAAATACACAATTCCATTCTGCCAAAGTAATAGCATCATAGTTGTTTACCTCAGTGAATATGTCGAGTTTCGTTACAAGTCAATCGCATTTGCGGCATTCATTGCGTTTCTTATTTCATCAAAAGAAAAAAGCAGTTGAAGCTCATCGATTGCTGGTAGAAACTTATGGTGAACATGCTCTAGTGATTAGAACATGTGAGATATGGTTTCGTAAATTTAAAAGTGCAGATTTCGATTTAAGAGACAATGAACATCCTGGTGCAACAGCAATTCGCAAAAACACTAAATGTGGCTCGAGGATCAATTTGTCGACGCCATGAAAAAAATCCAAAAGTATGGAAAATGGAAACCACACCAACTGAACGATAGACAAATGGAAAATCGAAAAACCATTTGTGTAATGCTGCTTGAACGGTTCGAAAGGAAATCTTTTCTGCATCGAATTGTCACGGGGGACGAAAAATGGATTTATTTCG
>JAAAKG020129763.1:0-14741 GCA_010014905.2 Druon quercuslanigerum | reverse complement strand
CACTGAACAGGACAGAGTAAATGCATACCAAACGAATAGCTCAATGAAGGTAAATGTCATTGAGAAAAGTTTGAAATTCTACACAAATATCACTAAAAATTAGTATAAATTTTAGTCAATGCTCACCATATTAAATTAATCCAAAGGCACTAGAACTGAACTTGTAATGATCGAGAGACACAAAATATACCCCCGGTCGATAGAACGATCACGTTACAGGGTGATATTTAAACTGTCTTTTGTGTGCAAAGTTTATTATTGTACAGATTCAAATATTTTTAGCAGAAGTAATAACTATTACATTTTCAGTTTGCTAGGAATGAATTTTGTTTTGTTTAAAAATATATCATTTGATTCAAAAATCAAACTGTTTTGTAGAAAATTTCGAAGATTAACTTTTCTTAAAGAATGGATATCTTAGGTTGAAAATTAACTATTTAGTTAAACCAGACACTATTTCTACTTTTTATTTTTAAAAAGCTTGTTTCGTTTGTCCAACAATTTTTGTTTACATAATTTTATTGGTATTTTTCACGTTTAAACAAAAACCGCACATCCTATCGAAACATGGTATGTTTTATTTTTAATGCTTTTTTTATGAATAAAATAAAAAAAATACGCATTCTATCAAAAAGTGATGAATTACGAGGCAAACTGTGACAATTTTTATCCGGATGTTTGCAGAAGGGCCGAGACCAAGGTGTATTAAGCGCTGTTTTCGGTGTTAATAATACAGTTTGTCTGATAAGATTTTTTATTGCTTTCAGCACGTGAGCTACATACGTTAGAATATTTCGTCATTATAATGAATTTGTCCGGTATATATAAACAGTTTGAAAATGATCCACATCTATCATTTATCTTTTAAAAAATCTGCTAAGAAATAATGACAAATTTGTTCGGAACTGTGCTGCTGGCTTTTGGGGTTTTCATCAATTTTGGTGGTAAGTTCGCCCACTATAATAAAAATCTTGAAAGGTCTTAGTAGAGGATAGTTTACAAGTAGAAGAAGAACAGTGAATTAGAGAAGTGGGAAAGACGGAGGGACGATAGGATGGTGGGAATGTTTGGAATAGGTGGAGATGGAAGAGCGAGAACGAAGTGCAGCAGTTAAAGCGATAGGAGAAGTAGATATTTATTTTAATGAATAAAGTTATAGACTTACTAGTACAGTAAAACTCTTCTATAGTGCCGATTTTGGGAGCGAAGGTGGGTGGGAACAAACTTATTAAAGCCCGGTCCGCTTATGTTTGTTTACGACTGAATGTTCGCCTGAGCGACAACCGCAGAACCCGCCTGCGCCGTGCAGCTCCTTCTACACCTACTGGCGGCACGGCGTCAATGCTCAGAAGGACTATAGAAGGGAGGGATATAAAAGAGTTTTAGTGTAATAATTTTTCTGTAAATGAATTCGATCCTACTCTCGCTTTTTCTAAATTTGATTTGAAATAGTTGAACTCTAATAAATCAGGGTTTTGTTCTTCTGGGAATACATTAACTACAACTGCTTTTTTTACTTTTAGAAGAAAGTAAAAAATATTCAAATATACTTATTTTTTTAATAAATTTAGCCTTTTTACAAAAATCTTTTAACGATTTCAGCCATAAAATTTACTTAAGTTCGAAATGGTGGAGTTGTAGCGAACATTTTCGCGATAAGAATGAGCAAATATTTATCAGACTTCAAACGTTTGTCAACAATTAATAAAAAGCGAAATTGTGAAAGATATTATTTAAATAAATGTCTGTTGTAAGTTTGGGCATTTTTTATTAAAAATAATATTTTTTATTTGGAATTACATATTTCGTATTATTATTTATATCCATAAAATCATAGAAAAACTATTTTTGAGATGGCTAATCGTTTGGATAACTACCATAAGTAATTTATTTTGAGAAGGTTTTTGAACTTGAGTTTTCACAGCGTATAGTTTTAAAGCTTTATTTCTCATTTTTGAACAGTTTTAAACATTTCTGATAATTTCGTTCGGGAGGCCGCCCGTCCGTCGTACTTTTTTGCCGCAAGAAGTGTGGATGGTTTTGGGGAGTATTTTAGTCGTAATTTTTGGGAGACATAGGGTGTTCCCTGAAAATTAATTTTTGCAGTTGTGGAGAGCCCAAAAAAGCCCAAAATTCTGGAGCTGTTGATTTGTTTAATTTCTCAATATTTCTGTAACGTGTATGCTGGCTGCCAGCACCTCCACTCAAAAGCGCAATGAGCGGGTATTCACTTGCGTATATTTTGCAATATTATTTATTCCAATTGGCAAAAATTAACATGGCCCTGTTTACGTTTAGGTTTCCTCTATTTGTGGCGAAGGTTATTTGCAGTAAACCCCTGACATTGGACTGAAACCGAGAGTTTGGCGTATACTATAAAAGGCGTTAAGAAGACATTTTTTTTGCACAAATACCTTAAATATTATATTTTGAGAAGTTTTTTGAACTTTATTTTTCACAGTTTATAGTTTAAAATCTTTATTTCTGATTTTCGAGAAGTTTTAAACATTTCTCATAGTTTTGGTCGGGAGGTCGTCCGAACGTCCAAATGTTTTGCCGGGAGGAGTGTGGAGAGTTTAGTGGAGTATTTTCAGGGCAATTTTTGGGAGTGAAGTAACAAATCTTTCTTTGATTTTTACAGAATTAAATGCTGCCAGACCCCCTGAACCACGTACTAGGCATTTCGAGTATGAGAAAAAAGAGGTTAGTGTTTGGCTTAATCATCGTAGAATACCCATTCATATTGAGTTAGCTCAAGGCAATATACCAGTAGCGGCGGATGATGGCATAGTCTTTTTGGAATTTAAAAATGACTTGTATTTTTTCGTGACTACGATATTTGATGGAGAAAATGAAACAATTGCAAGAGTTGACAATGCAGGAGCATATAATATGCAAGGATGTAAGTATTACCGCAGCTACAAAATGGGCTCAATTTTGGCTAAATCTGGGTACCAAGTTGGCATATATTTTTTAATATGTTAGTTAAACTAAGTCATATATTTTTTCAAATATTAAATTAGAGATGAGCTGTTTTTATTATCATATATAAAATTTACATCTCCCATACAATCTCGTGAAATCCTTTTAGAAAACCACGCAATCTGTTTTCCAAGATTCTCTAAGAATTCCTGCAAAACTTGTCTATCTTAAATATTAAACATTCTTAATTGTTGATCCGTACCAATTAAAAACATACCTAAATGACCACCAGCGGAATCTGACTAAAGGAACGATTCCCAGTCGACACATTTTGTTCCGAAAAAATTGCCCAATTTGTATTAATGTCGGAAAGACTACAAAGCACTTCACCAATCGTAAGAAATAAAAGTTGTAGTATTGTTCTAATCTCTCTATTAAACCACTATTCAGCGCAGTTTTTTGGAGAACGATACCAGCAACATCATTATGTGTGCGCATGTATTCTTTCGAGACAAGCCTGTTCCAGCAATAAGTTGCGTGCTCGATGTTCTCATTAGAATCTCCACAAAGCCGGCATCTGTTAATAACTGTCAATGACAAATCCTTCTATCTTCGGAAAAAGTTTTCCCTGTTTGAACCAGAGGTTTGAAGCATCACTATCGACGCGAGGAAGATTTAATGTTCAGAGTTTTTGCATCTGCAACTGTTTACCACTCCACTAAGCAGCTAGCTGTTTAGCGTTAAGATTTTCGATGTTCTGGAAATCAACAGCTGCCAGTTTTAAGGGGGCATACGGGTTAACTTTACATGTGTAGTCTTAGAGTAAGGTGTTAGTCCTGATTTAAAAATAGTCGTACAACAGCGCAACCTGAGAGTCACACAATCGACGAGTATCTAAGATCCCTCTGCTTTCAATAGTTTGTGGTAGAATTATTTTTTCTGAAGCGCGTTCGGTAATCAGACATTTGCACACGGATGATTCTGTCAAGTTCTCGAGATCAGCTAAGGAACAGATAACCAAACCAAAGTAATATGTCAGGGGAGGAATGGCGTAGGTGCGAATAGCCTTTATAATGATCTTCAAACTGAGATCAGACGCCAGAATGCGGTTAAGGTAGCAAGATGTTCACTAGGCTCTTCAGTTTTGACTCTAAGATTGCATAAACATTTATTTCGTTAAATGTACGGAAGGTGAATACCTTAAGACTCAGGCACTCTCACCTTAATTGTTAACCCACATCACGTGTAGTGTTAAGTGTCCAACTTAGTGGATTCAATGCTAAAAAAAATCATAGTGCCGTAAGTAAATCACTTTAAGCGATTCCTCGTTTAATGGGCAAGGACCGGTTGTCCCTTATAATCGGATGACTGAAACATTTAATCCCTGTGCACCACATATGTAAAGCGTGATCTAGAAATTGGATAATGCGCGAACAGCAATGAGAACAACACGGGGAAGCAGAGAGTTTCTGGGCATTGCAGAAGAGGCACCGCAGTAGAAATCATTTACCATTCACCAGTGTTTGCATTAGTCAGTCCGTTCATCCATCAATCCGTCTACCATATATCCAGCCACTTATCCACCAATCTATGCATCCATCCCACCATCAGTCCGTCCATCCATATATCCACCCACCTATCCAGGCATCCATAATCGTGTGGTATTGACGGAAAAGCCTGTTCGTAGTCAACGTTGACTATATGCGACTTGCGCTGGTGGTATTTGGCATGCAGCATAACCAAACTCTCAATCGTAGTTTAAAGCTCTTATTCATGGGTGCATCGGCAGCTACCTTTTGTTTTCCAAAGAGGTATTGATCTCCTCGAAATATTTATAGGTATAGTCAGAAATGATAGCCATGAGACACTTATTTCGAGAGGTAGGACGAGAGGCTGGTGATTGGATGGTTAATACTAGGACAACCAGCACCCAACTTTTTAGGTATCATACACGTTACGCCTATAGTCATCACAGAGGGAAAGTTATTTGTCTTGATAGGATGCTTTGAACGTATTTTGAAGGTCCTAGCGCAGTTGAGTTGACCTATGAGTAACCCAAATGGTTGACCAGTATCTGATCATTTCTTCGACTCTAGGTGGTTTACAATAATTTTGAGCCTTTTTTCAATCTGCTAGTCCGCGGTTGTAACGTTTTCCATCTACCACAAGAGTCCTATTAACATTCCTTCTCGCGATCGATCTCTCAAATCGTCACAGTCGCGTTGAGAGGAACACGAGCTCCTGCTTAAAATGGTCAATCACTTCCTCCAGGTTCGTGGATGTTCATAAACTCATGTTCTGGGGTCGAAAGATCTCCTTCACGTGGCGATTTAGCCTCTCAAACTGAATGCTCTTTCGAAATTGGTACAAAGGTCCCAGACTTAGTAGTTAGTATCCCGGTCTTATGAGTTTAATGCTGGTCGTCCTTGCGCACGCGACCGCAGCACAATATGTAAAAGTGTGCCCCTGCAACAAGCTAATATCCTGATGTAAAAAAGAGGCAGTATCTCGGTGTCAATCCTGCCAACTATCCGAACAAGGTCTTTGTTAGCTCTAAATTTAGGAAGACCGTCTCTCATTGATTTTTCTTGATATGAAAACTCCAGGATAGCATCAGCGAGGCACATTATTAGATGCAGGCTTTCCTCGCCGAGCTCTTCAACGATTTCAGCAGGAGCAGGGACAGACTCCGGTGGCTGCAAGCCTAATGACTGTCGAGCATGAGACAGTCCTGTTGTACAGAGCGTCTTGTCACTCTATGTGCCAGCTCAGAATGAAAATGCACGAAGATACGATGTTGTTTACCCCTAACGGGTCCTCCCCGTCTCTATATCCTAAAGTAACATCTGATCATGTTTCCATCCATTACCAGGGACTTTGATCCCTTTTTTTTCCTGTACATCCTAGAGTTGCTGACAGTTACCAGCGATATCGCTGGGGGCGCCTTGACGATCATCGGTAAGCGACCACCGCCTATGTAGATTTAACAACTTTCCCATGTTTTCTTTGGGATTTCGTGTTTCTCAGAGTCTCTTTTCTCTTTGTTATCGACCTGGTTGGCATTGGAAACTCTGTCAATAGCAATGCTACAGCCATAATAGCTGTCAATTTCATGAGAGGAAAGATCAAGCCCTACAGCAACGCCAGTGTCAGAAGACCTTCACTAGGTCTTATTATTAACATCTGGGTACACTGTCATTTAATTTACTTTGATATGCTCATTTCGTCAGTCGTTCATTGTTTATTCTCTCAAAATGCAAAAAACGTATCCAGGAATTTATTTCTCTCTTGTCAGCCAGTTTCTTCTCTGCACCAATTTCTTTGAGGATCCTCTCATCACTGACTTTGTCCATGAGTTCTTTACCACATTTATTGCGTTGCTTGCCGATCGGGTTGACTTTATTCTTACCCTCTTCCTTGTAGATCAAGGTATCGCTACCGTCATGAATTGGCCATGACAACCTTATCGTATGGGTACGCTAACCTACGCATCATTACTGTCCCAAAATCTACACCTGCTTTGTCGAGGATGACCATTCGCAGATTTTTGACCTTGCATATAATAAATAGCCATGAGCAATGCAAAAATGAATCCACTCGCAAAACCTGTTTCGTGTGTACTTGCCACTGCGTTAAGGCATTTTAACGTGAATACTGTCTACAGCAGCAACTTAACGTTCTTTCAATTTTTAATTATATACCGAACCTCAGAGGCACATACTTTATTTTAACAGAGTATTGTAACGTACTTTCTTCTATGTCGCAGTTGCGCCCCCAATAATTCCTTGAAAAAGTCTCTCACCGCGTCTAGTATCCCGTCTCTACTATACAGCATTCGACCCTTACTGTTTCTCATGCCGCCTAACTCTGTAAAACTACTTCCTTTTATCATTATCAACGCCAATTTATAAAACAGTTTCTTTGTGCCTTCAGAATCCATTCACATTTTCTTCTTCTCTTCTGTTTTGATTTTATATTTACTTTCTTTAAACAGAACTATTGGCTATCCAAATTTTGCCAAAATTGAGCAATGTTTTCAGCTTCGACAATTGAAATAAATGAATCAATAAAAATATTTCGAACCCCACTTAATGCAATGATGTTGATAGAGCTGCCCTAAATTGCGACTAAGCCCTACATATACGGAAAAGCAAACTATGTAAAACTAAAAGGTTTAATATCCTATGAAATATTCCAAAGTCCTTATGAAGTCTTGGAAAGTCTTTGCAATTCCATACATTTTTATTTAGTTTTCAAGAAGCATTTAAAATAATTAAAATATCATTATATCCCTCAAATAATTATTTTTTAGTACACGATAATAATAGATGTGTGAGATTAATATCTCTCTGTGTAAAATTTTTTTAGAGCCTATCCCTCGCCCCGGTTAAATTCCTCGAAACCGCGCCTGTAAAATGCAGAATTGAGTGTGCGCTGCTTGTCCCCATAGATCAACATTTATTTGTTCAGCATTGCATTTTTAAATTGTTTTTAGGCTCTTTTTTAATTTTAAATATTTTTTTTGTTTTTATAAAGTTCCAGAGCCAGGTCCACGACCAGCTGAGGTCAGGCGCTGGTTTGGCAAAGATGTTAATATATATCGTGATGCAAACACTGGGCGTCTAACGAGCATGAGATTTGCAGATAGAGATATAGCTCCATCTGAGATTGAGTGTAGGGCATACAAAATTAAAACTCATCCGCATACCTTCGAGGCCAGAAGCGTAAAAGTTTTTCAATTAAAGAATGGACACTATATGGGAATACGCGTTCAATGAATAAAAAATGCCTTGCTTATTTATTCTTATTATGATTATTATTTCCGTGGGTTGGGACTATAAGAGCCCTGACGCTTGGGTGATCCTGTTTCGTCCCCATGTAAGCCTAAAGGTTGTCGCACAATAAAATCCGCTGCCGTGCGCTGGGGACGTCTAACGGACGTGTCTTCCGTGCACGATCCCATAAAAACAAACCAATCGCGTGCAACTTGACGTTCTGCTGCGGTCCGTAGCGGTACTTGGACAAGGCCGTTGTGGTCTTGTGTAAATAACGACGAAATTTTTGCGTCACTGCTGAGGCGGAAGCCATGTGACAGGTTGCGTGCGATTGGTTGGCTCTATGGGTTCGTGCACTGACGGCACGTCAGTGAGACGTCTTCAGCGCACTGCAATGGATTTTTTTTGCGAGCACCTTAAGCGTGACCCCAAAGCCCTCTCTATACGCCGACGAACCACAGCCCCGCGTTTGGCCTATATTTCCCACTCACTAATGTAAATACTGCCTATGAGTGTAAGATGTTTTTTCCCAATCGCGGAGGGCTCATTTGTAGATTAACGACAAAATAAACAATGAAAATATCGACGTGTAAGCAGAAAAACGTAGTGCCTGATTTTTGTTTCTAAGCTGTGAATTGCAAGCGAACTACAAAGTCGCCTAAAACAAACATCTGGAACTGCGTTCCTACGCTCACTCTTTGATATTTGAAAATAACGTAATATTCTTCTGATTTTCACCTATTCCCCAAAGAAAACATAATAAGCTGACAATGAATCTTACGAGCGTCTTGAATTTTGTTTTGTTGATTTAATCGCTAAAATAAAAAAGAGGTACAGATAACAAGACTTGAACTCTAGTTCTTGACTTAGAAAACTACTAAATATGCAAAAAATTTAGCCAGAAATATTTACAAAATACTGTTAAATATCTTATTAAATTCCATGTCGATAAGAGAAGAGCCTACCCAATTTTTGATTCTCAACGCTTCCGGAAAGTGAATATGAAAAGTTGCTTTTGCCCAATTAAAGCCTAAAATCTCTTTTTTTAAGATAATATCAAAAACATAACAAAATTTTATTTTTAAAGATTTATTTTATATAAATATTTTGTACTGCGATCAGTATTATTAACATAGAATAATAGAGTTTCTTAAAGTCTTTACAAAGTAGATGGAGCTTTGATTAAACATTTTTTTCGATTAAATTTTTTCTGAATAAGATCTCCATCTTTATAGCTCCATATATTCTGTAAAGGGGCTAAGAATTTCTGTTATCTTCTGTTGATAATACAGATTCCTTAAAAAAAATTTTCTTATAATACCTTTTATGATAATTCGTGTATTTGTGAAAAAAGATTCTTCTCTCGATCTCTCTAGTAGCTTAACGGGAAAGCACCCCACCGGAAATCGGAAGTTCTGTGTTCGATTCCCAGCGGTGCGAAAGGAGAAGATCTTTGTTCAGAATAAATGTAAATAAAACTATTTTATAAAATTCTTAGCGATTTTCAAAATAGTACAAATAGAATCCAGAAGATTTTAGGAATTCTTTCAAATATTCATAGTATTGTTTAAATTTCAGCCTAACTTAGAATCGAAATTAACGTCCTGTTTCGGCGATTCATCTGAACATTATATATTCTTTTGGAGGCCATTCGATTTTCTAGCCATAACTGGCATTTGTTGACTTGTTTTACATGTTTAAATATACTTTAAATTTACGTATATTGATTACCCAAAACAAAGTAATTTTACTCACCACATTACCATCAATACCTGCTGTGATGGGACATCACAGGACAGGTCCACCTCCTCAAATTCGTCTATCAAACACTTTACATTTCATCCGTCATATCCACCAAACGTGCCAAACGTTCCCTCTACATATTCGAATGACATCACAAATTTCGTGTCGCTAGCCTGTCAACGTACAGCAGATAACATAGAGAACATCACTTTTCTCTAATAGCTGCGTTATCTGTTTTTGCGTTATCTAAGGCAACCCGTGACCTGTCTCCTTTGGTCATTTTGGTACTTCGTCATTCTTCTCATTTTGACCCTTCACTGTCCTCCTAACTTCACTACTGGATGCCCGCAGCTGAGAAAGCCCGGTTTCAATGCAAACTTTCTACCTTACCGACATCGAGAAGCTTCCATCTGTAGTGGTTTGTATCCATACTCAATTTTAAGGAAAAAAGTCGTTCCTGTCCGTGCTAAGCTTCGGGAACATTCGCGAAGTGTCCTGATGACGTAACGATTGCACAATAGACTGGAACGAAATTCATGTAAACAGAAAAAAGGATGATGTATTGCTTCCTTCTGGATAAGACATAAGAGGGCTATTAAGCCAGAACTACTAAGCCACTTTTACAAGAGGGCCTGAAAGGCATCTAAAATCACAATAAAATCATTCCTTCTGGTGTCTCAAATGTTCAGCGATCAGTACCGCTCGGCGAAACAGGTGCGGTTGTGTGCGCAACCACTGATAAGTAGGGACATACGAATCGACGAGACCAGGACCTTTTGCGATTACCGAGGATCGAGGAGACCGTCAGTCGATGTCAGTCATTAGGAACGTGTCATCGTCTGGCTCTCGACTCACCGCGTCCTAGGATTATAGGTGTCAGATTAGAAACATATTCGGCTACAGGTAGGAAACGCCAAGGGGAACTCCTCTGGATAGATAAAATTAAGAAACCAGTAAAGCTCAATATTAATTAAAATGTATTTATAAACCTTTATTGGGCTTCCTCGTTTTCCTCTACTGTCAAAATTGAAGAGTCTAGCCTGTACTGGAGAGATAATCGCCCCTTCCTATGTTAGCCACTCAATTGGGAACTCAAGAATACCAGTAAACCAGCTCTGGAATCGGTAGATCAAATTGGGAGTGAAGGAATATCGAGTGCTTCTTTTTATTTTAAGAGGATTCAACTTGGAACCAACTTTAAAAGCACAAATTATAATTTCGATTAAACATTGCGTAAGCTACCCGTCATGGCACGGGAACTTAAGCAATGAGTCTTTATTGAAGTATAAAATTTTCAAACAGAAAAGTTGAAATTGGCCACCCATTAAATCCTTTTTATTTAACTTAGGTAGAAAAATCCACACGTTTAAGGAATTTATAACATTCCCAAAATAGCAGTGTGGATTTCTGGTGCTAAGTTAAGCTCCATAAAGGGTAGCTTATTTTTTTCATCAAGGAAATCAATAAAAATGGGTAACTAAGAGTGAACCCCAATTCAATCTTATTTCCATTTATTTAAAATCAGGGAAGAAAGTGGAACAGATTTCTATTAGCATATATTGCACAAAAGTCTGGGCAGTATGAGGTTTCACTTAAGTCCGAATTTAGCTCGAAATTAAACACGCCGATTAATGCGTCTGGATCGATCTACGATTTAAAATAATAGGGCGAAGTCGCAATTTCGCTCTCTCTTCTGGGATCCCACGTTTCCGTAGATTTCAAAAGGGAAAATAAATTTCAGAAATCTTACGCAGAAAAAAACACAAAATGAATATATTTTAAGGGAATTTTTGAACAAGAATTATTTTCAAATTAAGGGCCTCAGAATTGAGGAAACAGTATTAGAATTTAACGCAAATTGATAACCACAGGTTACAGATAAGGTTTCTTTTCTTCTGGTAATTAATAATACAGTATTACGTTACATATTTATCGTCCTTTCAGGATTGGTACCGACATGTTTACTCGGTACTGATTTCCTGGCAAGGATACTAAATTTTGAGAAGTCGAAATCTTCGTCGTCCTGAATCCAGGCGTCAAAAAGGAATCTTCAAGTGTCAAAAAGGAATCCTCTCTAAGCGTGGGGGCACATGAGAATAAGGTTACAGTCTTAAATTAACTTATACCATCATTATCTCATCCCTCGCTTGACTTAGTCCATGGCTAGGATGTATATCCGAACACTTGATATTAAACTCAGCTCTTCTATAAGAGTTGCAAATAATTTTTTTTCTCAGAACCAACATTTTATTTTGGTTAAATAAATCCAGTTAAACAGATACGGGTTTCTGATGAATAGAATCGTAAAAATAGGTTTGACTGAACTATGTCAGCTTAGTAAACGAAAACTTAGTTTCATTCGCAATAAGTTTTTGGTTAACGGATATTACTATAGAGATACCTCGTCCAGAAGTTTCTATACCCACCATATGGGAAAAATATCAAACTTTCTCACTTGACTACGAAAGCGAACTTTTGCATCTGTAAAAGAAGTAATTTTTAGAGAACGAAAGCATAGGATGATGAAATGTGTGCAGCCTTAGACTGTCGACTTATGAATGCTTCTGCGAGTTTAAACGCGTGTGTCTGTTATCACTGGTCATCGCTCGCTCGCTACTTGATACCAGATTAAACCGATCTCTGAACATTTGACTCACCAGAAGGAATGATTTTATTATGATTTTAGATGCATTTCTTGTGTTTGATTAACTTTAAATATCTTTCATTTATAATTTTCCCGGAAAATTCTAGACTGAAGAATTTTTCATGAATTATTTGCGCATTAAATAAATAGTAACAATCTTGCGTTAAAACCAGCCTAACTCATCTACTGATATCACTTGTTCATTGTAACTGTCGCCTCGGTTTTCGCGATCTTCGTTGACTTTGCCGCCCTCGTCATCTTCGTTGGCATCTTGACATTAATATCCAATTCGTCTTCCAACTCCTTGTTGTCATTCTCCGAAGATAGCACGTCTTGATTTGTGATGGACTTGTCATTCGCCTTCTTTACGCCTTGCGTCAGAGCTCTCCGAAGTCGATCTTTTAACAATGCCTTCGATTGATAGCAGACTGATTTCTTTTATCCCGGCCGAGCTCCTGATTGTAGGGATGAATAAATTAAATGTTGCTCAATTCAATATTGTAAATAAGTTGCACATATGATGTTTTTCCCTGCAAAAGTGAGCCATAAAAATATTATGGAGTTAAATTTAAGTTTATGAAAATAAAGTCGGGATTCTCAATAAGAGGCTTTTAAAAAAGAGCGCTTGCCTTATTTCGTGACTGAGCACTAGCCCCACTAACGTTCTTATTTTTAATGTAACCGAATTTATTTCAAGACTTTTTGATGACAGCTTTAGATTTAGTTTGCTTGTGCACGGTTTTCATTTATCAATTTGTGCAATCTTTTTTAACAATATTCATGAATCAGGCGTATTAAACAAATTCTTACTGGCTGTAAGAAGCAGAAAAATTGAAGAAGATCGAAGCGCTCTCATTGAGAGACCCGCAAACGTTTCGAGTGAGTGAACTTCTCGGTAGAGAGGGGGATACCACACTTCTTGGAAATTCCTTCCTCTACAGGTCCTTAGCGCCCTTATTGGGATGCCCGACTGTATCACTGCATATGTCTCCCCAGTGTCAAGATGTCTAATAACACTTAACCCTTCAGCTCATAGTCTTTACGAACGCCAATTATCTTGCCTTACTTCAAATTAATCTCTGCAAAATTTTTTAATGAACAGGCAACACTAATCTTTTCTGGGTACTGCTTGAGGATATTTAAAGCAGTCTAAAGTTTGTGTTTACCAAATTTATAAATCTTCAGGTTATTCATAGAAAATACATGAGTGACCTTATGCTCAGGATGCGATGATTAGAGTCACCTCAGAGGTGTTCAAAACAATTTTTTAGTGCGAAATATAGAGGCAGAAATGTGGTGCAAAAAATCAGTGGCCTGATGTTATCGCCCCTCAGGGACGCCTCTTTGGAAGGTGGCGTTGTTCCTTGTTGAATCGAAAGCTTTTCAATGGTCAGTTAAGGCCATTAACGTGAGCCACTAATCGGCTGTTGCGTGTATGTAGACGCATCTGTGATTTATCAGGTTCTCTCGACAGCCTTCTGCGCTTTTTTTCGATCCACGTGCTTCAAACATCTCTCTTAATAAAGGCTCAATTCTTCGAAGAATCTTGTTGTTTAGGACAGCTGAGGAAATCTTATACACAAGTTATTGTTCTTCAATCCACTGGGTTGGCAAGTTGTCTTTTTTGGGTAGGAGTGTAGTGTATCCTAACACCAGCCACTGTGGAATGGCCACTTTTGTCTTAAAGCATGACCTTTATATCCGAACCAGATGTTCGTATATATACGTAAACTTCTTCCACCAGAAGTTCTTGATACCATCTGGTACTTAAGCGGAAAAGTTCTTCGTAACCCTACGTATTTTTTCCAGTTCTTCGGCAATGATTGATAGATTCATGCTTACGCGCTGTAAGAAGGAGAAAATCAAAGAAAGTCGAAGCGCTCTTATTGAGAGACCCGCAAACCTTTCGAGCGACCGAGCATCTCGGGTGGGCCCATCGGCCTAGAGCGATGGGTCATGAAGAAACTGTTTACTCTCCCTGAAACATCTCTTCCTCTTTTGCACTTTCGGACCTTTTCCACGAACGGGCTGGCAGATTGCTAAGTTAATCCAATCGTATTTTGGAATTTTGATTTATCGTCCGTTTTAGCTTTTAATTTAAATCAGCCAATGGAAACCAGCGCTAAGATTTTAAAAATAGTTCTTAAGTATCAAAATGGTAAAAATGTCAAAAGAAAAAGGTAAGAAAGATATAAAATCGTTTGTATTGAGTTTTTTCTGTATCAAAAAAAAATCCAAATTATTTAACATAGATTCTGAAGAAACAGATTTTCCTTTCACACAATTTTATTTTGAATAGAAGGAAATTACTTTACAGGCGCATAGCGCGCAATAACGTCCCTGGATTTTTATTTCCTTACATGAAAAATATGAAAAATTTAAAAATTTAAAAATCAATTTTTAAGCATATTTCATAACATTTTTTTTAATGCTAAAATTTATTAATAATTTTGAAATAACGACTTCTAAGAAATGTGTATATAATGAACGACTTTCGACAATTTAATACGAAAAGGAATTAAATTGTATAACTTCTAAATCAATTAAATATCTTTAGATCAGATCATTCTGAGGAATTTAAATTATAATTATTAATTTTAGATGTTAATTTTGTTTGTCTACTGGTCTATATCAATATTATTAAAATATTGATAAAT
>JAAAKG020129752.1:0-14741 GCA_010014905.2 Druon quercuslanigerum | reverse complement strand
GTTATGATTGGTCGGATAAACATTTTGTAGATCAGGAGTCCATATTCCGGTTTTAGACTCGAGTGTCTATTAATAATTTTCCTTTCCCTTTCCCTTTAGTTTCATGGATGTGCTGCTTCCAATTAAGACGTTTATGAAGTTTACCCCCTAGGTATTTTACGGAATTTTTCCATTCTATTGGTTCTTTAAACATTTTGGGTGGATCAACTTTAGCTAGTCTTCTGACAGAGAAAAGAATTGATTCGGACTTTAATACGTTTATTTTTATTCTCCAGAGTTTAGCCCAAGCCTCAATGACTTCTAGAGCTTTGTTAAGTAGTTTAAAAATTTTTTGAACGGACCAGGAGGAAGTGAATAACGCGTTGTCATCTGCATATAATCCAATTCAAACTTCAGGGACCTCAGGGATGTCGTTTACGTAAATAATGAACAATACTGGTCCTAGTATGCTGCCTTGGGGCGCACCCGCTCTGATCGGTTTCTCTTTTGAGAGTGTCTGGCCTATTTTGACTGAGAATTTTCTATCAGAAAGATAAGAGCTTATAAAGAGGATAAGCCCTTTTGGGAAATTGTAATTTATTAGTTTTTTGAGCAGTCCTGCATGCCAAACACTGTCAAAGGCTTTTTCTACATCGAGGAAAATAGCTCCAGTATGTTTTCTTCAATTGAAATTATATTATTATAGTTAGCTTGAGCCATCATGTGCTGCGTAGAATGACCTTTTCTAAAACCGTATTGTTGCGGTTTAAGGATGCTGTTGTCTTCGAGATGAAAGTTTACGCATGTGAGTATTATTTTTTCGAAAATTTTGCTCATTGTATTAAGCAGACTAATGGGCCTGTATCTGGTTGGATGATATGGGTCCTTGCCTTTTTTCTGGAAGACTAAAATGTGGCCTACTTTCCATGAGTCAGGAAAGTAGCCTACTTGAATGCAGGCATTGAAGATATTGGCGAGGAGAGTGAGGCTCCGGTAGACCCCCTCCTCTAACATATCACGTATTTTGTGAATGGCCCGTTATTAGATTTAATTTCTAATTAGAAGTTCTATAACTAATGGGTTGAAATTAAATTGTAAAAGAATTTGAAAAGAATTTTAAATCATTAAAAAAGCTATTTCTTTTCTTTGTACTTAAATCCATGATTAGGTAGGAAAAATATTAAAATTCCAATCCCTTTCAGAGCTGCAAAACGTAAACTCAAACAAATTATAATTAAAAGTTTCATTTGAATCATTAGAAGGCGCTCCAAAAACCTAAATTTTGCAAAATATAGTATGATTGTGATAAAAAATATCACTTTGCAAAGGAACCAGCACACAATACATGGGAAAATGTCTTTCGGTGGATTTGGTTGAAACTTGGTAATGTTGTAGGTTATAAGGGGCCAATGAAATATCCTTAAAATTTTTTCTAAATGGACAGTTTCAGCGAAATGCGGCGCAAAGCGCTCAAAATCAATACGTATGACGTTCCAATGGTTCTAAAATAAGGCTAGCATCAAGTGCGGTTAGGATAGTGTAGCATACAAGCTCCACTACCAGGTGGCATCAATATATTAGGTTTCGAGTAAGATCATGTTCATTAGCTACATTTGAAACATATGCTATATTGTTAAATGTGTACATACTTACTACTTCAGAATATAATTGCTAGAACGTATAAAAAAGCGCTGAGTAGGAAACGAAAATAACATTTGTAAGATTCATTTCTTATAGTGGTAAGTTTCTATATAATTCAAACGCTTGTATGGCATTTTTATTTAAAAGTCAATTGAGTTTAACTGATTATTCTCATCACCTGATTTTGCAATAATTATAATAGAATTCTACATTGAAAATAATCCTGTACTTTCAGATTGCTAAAAAGACATTTAAATATGGCTTTCAGAAATCGTCTACATTGCTACTTTTGCGACACAACATATGCTCCTGGACGAATGCCTCGCATAGATAGCGATGAAGATGCTATTACATGCGAAATCGCTCTTTTAAGAAGAAATGGATTTAATAGGTCACCACTTATTATTACGAATATCACCAGAATATGTTTCAACTGTAATTAGTCTATTTTTAATGAAATAGCTGGCTGGAAATAGCTGGCACAGGCTGGATCATCTTCAATTATGACTTTATTGCCTAGCTTATTTCCAACCTTGCCTTCATTGGCTGGTCCATGCCCAATCTTGCTTGCCCAATCTTGCAGATTGTTCCAAATATAATTTTTTTTTTTTAATTTTCCAAATCATCTCTAATCTGGCCTTACTGGCTTGATCATGGGGAATCTTGACTTTATTGTCTGGATCTTTCCCAATCTTACCTTCAGGGCATATTCTAAGCCTCAACTAAAAGTGACCGAATCCCTATTATACGAAAACTATATATTTAAACTATTTGTCATAAGGACAACCGCAGGATTTCGCCGGGATCGGGTGCTAATCTGAAACTTTGCACCCGATCCCAGCCAAATCGCGGTAAAATTTCAGCCATAACCACGTCTCACTACCGTGAGATAGGTCGTGTAAGATATGATTGGGTTAATTTTTGAAAAATTCTGTGCTTCCTTGTCCTTGTCCATTATGACCATTTTTTTAGAACTGCCCGTTAGAATATGCCCTGCTTGCCTTCTTTGTTGGGATTGTTCCAAATAATGTACCATTAGGTTTGACCTTGAGGTCAAATTTCAAGGTCAAATGGAGGTAAAATCCTTTTCTTAAATGAGAAACCCTATTTTTTACTCCGGATTTGAAAAGAGCGGAAAATTTTACGTCATTTGCCCTTAACCTGTTAACTTTCCAAGGTCACGAAAACCATTTTTCCACAGGTAATTTTCGACGTGAAATTTCCCGCTCTTTTCAAATGCACAGTCTAAAATAAAGGTTCTCATTTAAGAAAAGGGTCTTACCTCCATTTGACCTTGAAAATTGACCCTCAGGTCAAAATTTTTTGTACATTCAAATGTCCCCTCGGTTCTGGTCAACCTTTGTCGGTACCATTTCTTCGCAGATAAAATATTTTAGAAGATATTTAGGATTATAGATTAAAACGGGTCACCGTGGCATGGGCTGAAAAGTCTTTGGCCTGGCACATAGATATCGTTACAAACCACAAATCCTTGCACTTGCGCGATACTACCAACCTTTACTAGAACGTTGTCAAAATTTTATGGCATTTCATTAACTCGTTCTCAAGTTATTGCTCTTGCAGTGACACAATCTCTGTTATTTTTGTTTACTATGAAGAAAAGTGGATTTCGTGTTTTGATAAAGCATTGCTTCCTGATAAGAAAAAAATACTTTTCAAGTAAAGCAATGGCTTGATAAGTGTTACGGAACATCAGCCCCAGCCAATTTAACCTAAAGTATTTGTTTGCTGAATTTCGTCATGACCGTACCACTACAACCGATGCACCACGCTCAGGAAGGCCAAATGCGGCAGGCACGCCGGAAAATATTTTAGAAATTCGTAAAATTGTGCTAAATGATCGCAAAGTGAAATTGAGCGAGCTGGCTAAGACGATAGGCATCTCAAAGGTACGCGTTGGTCATATCATTCATGAATGTTTATACATGAAGAAGTTGTACGCGCGATGGGTGCCGCGTTCCTTAACAATTGATCAAAAAGACCGACGTGTCATACTTTCGACGAAGAATCTGGCATTGATTACGCGCAATAAGAAGGAATTTTTGCAGCGATTTGTGAAAATGGATGAAACATGGACACATCACTGTACTCCTGCCGGTAAAGTAATGACCAGTATTTATTGGGATTCATAAGGTATAATATTCATCGGCTACCTTGAACATGGTCAAAAAATCAATAAACAATATTACTATGCATTATTCGATTAATTGGACGTTGAAATCAAAGTGAAACGGCCGCATATGGCGAAGAAAAAAGTGCTCTTTCACCAAGACAACGCTCCCGCCCATTCTGCTCGCGATACGACCGATAAATTGAAGGAATTGCGCTACGAATTGCTTCCCTACCTACCGTATTCGCCAGATTTAGCCCCGAGCGACTGTTTCTAGCTTCACCGGTTGAAAATGTGGCTCTCCGGCAAGCGATTTTACGCAAATGAAAAGGTAGAGTTGGAACCAAACGCCTATTTTGAAGGACTTGACGCGCAGCACTACAAAACTGGCATCGAAATGTTAGAGGACTACTACAATAAGTGCATTACTCTAAATGGAAACTATGTCGAAGAATAAAATAGTTTCTTTATGAAAATTATCGTTTTTTCATTGATAGGCCAAAGACTTTTCAGCCCATGAGTATATCATTGGCACAATCGCACTTGATACTGATCTGTTTTTACTACTGTTGCTACCCTTTACCAAAATATTAAGCGCTTAGTGTTCGAACGTTTCTTTTAGTGGACGATATATGGCACAATAGTACTTGATACTGATTTTATTTTAGCACAACTGCTCCCTCAAACTATGTATATTGCAGTTAGTTAAAAATATTGACCGCTTAGCGTTTGATCGCTATTGGAAGTCGGCGATATACAGGATTATCACAATAGCACTTGATACTGACATCGTTTTAGGACTGTTGCTGCCCTCGAACTGTATATTTTGCAAGCAATTGAAAATATTGATCGCTTAGTGATCGAGCGTTGCTGGGAGTCGACGATATACATGATTGGCACAATAGCATCTGATACTGACCTACTAATTGGCCCCTTATAACCTGCAATATTACCAAGTTTCAGCCAAATCCGCCGAAAGACATTTTTCCATGTATTGTGTGTCGGGTCCTTTAATTAAATATAAAAGTATAAAGCAATGATAAAATTTGTTTAAATTATTTTTCATCAGACATCAGACGGAGAGAAGTTATGTAAATCCGTTGCGCTAGCGGTGAGAGATTTGCTGCACTTCGGTTTGGTGTGACATCTGCTCCAGATTCGGGGCACTGTTTACCCCAAACTTGCGGAGATCAGTCGCTCCGAAACGTGGGTGTTATATTTTCCTAAATTGCGCAAGCGCGCAACTGTGCTACAAGCGCCGCGTGTGCAGAACGGCTCGAATATAATGTTGGTTAAACGGCTCGGCCTGTTCGAGGTAATGGTTCTCCCGAATAAGTGAAGCCGTTATACTAAACAGAAGTGGCGCCGTTCACTGTATGATTGTCGCGACTATTATACGTGTTGGGTGAGCGGCTCCACCAAATTTCTCTCTGTGCAGGTTTCATATCCGACCGGAGCGGTTCCGAATGCTCATTTACCACACATGTTTAGTTTCCAACACTACGTCTTCTCCCTCAGCTAAAGGAGTGAGACGGAAATTTTACGTGCTGAGTGAGGAGCCGCAGTGGTGGAAACGAGACATCTAGCAAATGAGAAAATATGGCTCAATTTCTCCTTGCTGATTTGAAATTTTCCATATTACTATCACTTCCCCCCCCCCCCTTCAGTGCGGAATATACGTTGTCATCGATGGTGATGCACATATATAGAGATTAAAATAGTCTGAATCAAATTATTTATTTATTTTAACATCCCACGGAACAATGTGGACTTACAGCAGTCAATAAATTACTTCTGGTACTCTGTTACTACCTGTATTAAATATTGTTTGTGACTTTCGTCTCTCGTAAAAAGTAAGTTAGTCATATAATAATTCTACAAATATATGTTTAATTTCGGGTAAATTTACTCAAAAAACAAAGAGATGGATAAATTTAATGCTTTCACGATCATTCATTATGATGAAAAGGAGATGTTTCAGATTTTAATCTTGTGAAAAACTACGAATCTTGTACACGATTGAAACCCGAAACACCTCCTTTTCATCATGAGAAAGAGATTGTTTATAAAATGATTCTCTTTGAGGTTCATTTATTACTTGCCTATAACTAAAAATCCAGAGCAAATTAAAAAATTTCCGGAAAAATTTCAGCTTTCTAGAAATTATCTAAAAATATAGTTATAAACAATATTCAATTGTTTAAACAATAATGTTTGTCAATTCGCGTTAATTATTATATTATTAAGTAAAAAGCAGACAAAAAGTTAAACATTTCACAAAAAAACGGAACTATCTAGCATCTATACAGGAAAAGATAGTTATAAACAATAATATGTTGTTTAAGCAATTAGGTTTGCTGAGTTGCATTAATTACTATCTCGTTCTAAGTACAAAATGAATAAGAACTTGAAAATTTCAGAAAAAACCGCAACTATCTAGAATTATTATAGAAGATCATTCAGAGTGTAAAGTGGACAAAATGTTGAATAATTCAAAAAAACACGTAACTTTCTAGGGTTTGATCTTTTTTTGGCCCTTTTTCTAATCACATTTTAGTAAAAATTACAAGAAAATAAGAAGGGCATAATTTTTCTCATGGCATGTTTTCTACTATGAGATTTAATTGTACTATATTTTATTATAATTAGGGTATTATAAGTGTGAATTACGTTTTAATCAATTAAGTTGATAAGTAAAGAATATGATGAAATCATTTTAGAAAATATTATGAGACTGAACTTACCACTTGGGCGAGATAATTCACAGATCCAAATCTGACAAAAACACGTTGCTCTCGCCAGGTAGCTGGTACAAAAAAGGTTCTTTCGTACCAAACAGCACCCACATGATCTCTAAGTTCTCGAGAAGTCGTGATATCGTTATAGGATGAAGGCACTGGCATTTGCATAACTTTACCAGCCTGAAAATAAACCATTGTTTTTCATTTTTTTTCACTTCGGCAAGAAGAAAGACTTCTAGTTGGCATAAACTATGATATCAATACACGAAGCATTAGTTTTTATGAAAGCTAATGAAAAAGATGCATTTTTGGTTGCAATGGAATATAAAGGAAAGTAAAAAATATGTGGATAATTTAATTTTAAAACTCAACGATTTTCATTTCTATATCTTACTTTAGAAAGTTCATCAGCATACCAAGCTTCCTTATATCCCTTGAGTGCATTTCCTGCTGGTGAGACTAAGAAGTCCCACATTCCATCCAATGATTTTACCTTTCAGAAAACACATACCTTAGTTCAGTTTTCGTTGCAGTTATGATTTCGACAAGTGATATTTTACTGGTCGAAATTACAGGCAACTTAACTTGATAATGATGTAATTGCATTGTAACAGGGAACAAGTTTAAATGACATGACTATAAAATCAAGATCTCGTAATTTTTTAGATTGTAAAGCTAGTTATCAATCGCTGAAACCCAGTGTAAGATTTTTATAAATTTAATATTTTAGTTAAACAGATAACCTCAAATTTAAAAAAGGAATTTGACAAACACTACTGTTTGGATACAAATTCACTTTCATTTAAGACTCGCCTAACATTGTTTTAACCATCTAGCTAAAGATTTTCAATTTGTAAAAATACACTTTAACATTTTGAAGTTATCATCGTGATTTATGTAGAAAGGGTATAAGCCGTGTAAGCTTGGCAAATCGTCCCCTGCTCGTATCAGACTGAAATTCATGTCAAATATTCATCCTAAAGTAGCGAAAAAGTACAAAAAATGTTAAAGTTTAAAGTGCATTTTTTTGGAAGTTATGGAGGGGGAAATAAAATAATAAAACAGGTGAAAAAAATCTTTGCATTTTGTGAGAATTGTTTTAAGCTGATTTTATTAACATGCGGCAGTCATCTTTTCACAAAAAAATCTCAGCATCCACAAGATTAACATATTTTGCCCTGATCTGGACGGAGTGGTGTACCATAGTGTTAAAAAAATAAATAATTATTTTCATATTGCCAAATGGAAACCTCAAATGACAAATGCATTGCGATATAGTGTAAAAGATACTAAAGTCAGAAAACATTTAACAGAAAAAAGAAAATAATATATTTAAAAAGTAGCAGTCTAGCTTTTTTGGCAATTGGTCTAATTTTTTCTGAAAGTCGGGTTACAAATGTACGCCTGTACTCGTTTCCACACCACAAGAGAGATACAGTACGCGGCGCGTCTATTTCAGTGACTGAGGCTTGTATAATATTTTATACAAATAATGAAAATATGAGTTTCATTTAAACAGTCAACAAGATTCTATGATATTATAAAACATGCAAAACATTGTAATCTCATTTTAGTGAGTGTGGTACCAAAGACCAATCATATCTTTGAGAAGAAGAGGATTAAGCCTTCTCCCCTATTTAAACAAAACTCAGATGCAACTAACGCTTTCAGCGCTTTAGTTGCATCAGGTAGCGACAACGACAGTGAAGGCCACTGACGGGAATGCCCGAAACCGTGTGTAATTCCAAGTTCCAGTTTATTCATTGTTCGTCGTAAATATATACCAGTAGTTCAGTCATAGTCGGTAAACCCGTTTTTTTTACTCAAATGGTTTATTGAGGGATCGTGATAAAAATTCAAAGTTTTCTAGAAATGACTACCATACGTTTCAAAAATATTTTTGAAGAAAGTTCAAAAAATCGTGTTTGTGTAGACTGACCCACCCCATTGTTCCTCCACTTTTTAAGTTTGTGTCTGTACTTGGAAACCTGTTCATTTTACGAAAAAATATTCCGGATTCTAATTACAGTAGACTCAATTTCGAGTAATTCTAAGAAAAATGCAATAAGATATACTTATCCCACATAAAAACATTAAGATGATAAATTTTACACGGCTGAATTTTGCATAAAATGCAAAAAAATTGTAGCTTTTATAGTTCGCACGTTTGTACAAGTATGTACTGGAAAGTTTACTGTGACTTCATTTATGCATTGTGGGGTAATATATGCAATTGCAGTTCAAGTACACTTTTTTCTAATTTTTTTAACATTACAGTCTACTTTCTTCATAGTGCCGCGATTGGCCTTGTAGGGGTATAACTTTTCTCGCAATGGGGGTTCCTCCATCACTGTCAGTGTCTCGAGCGGGAACAAATTTCAGAAGCCCTTTCTCAATAGTGCCGTGCTGGCATTAATGCATCGTTCAGGAGTAAAAGTGTAAATTCGTAATAATTAATTAAATAATTAAATAATTGACTAATTGATTGACCGATAAATTATTCAGTATCAGAAGATAGTCTATATCTTAGAAACTTAAAAATTTTGTTCTGTGGCACCACTATTGCGTCCACTGTATTGAAATCTTTATTTTTTCCGTAAAATTAACAGGTGGCCAAATACAGATACAAGCTTCAGAATTTGGTTTTTTTTCGCCTCTTTTTTGAAAAAAATCTGGGTTCATTGAAGAATCATAACTCAGCGCCTAATGGTGATAGTAGGCTTTTTTCATTCAACTTTTAGAAAATTTGCTCTAGCTTTATTTTACTGTTAAATATTTTGCTTTAAAGTGCAATAAGGAGTGTCAGTCTAAGCAAATAAAATTTTTTGAACTTTTTTCAAAAATATTTCAAGGGCGCATGGTAATCAATTCTTGAAAATTCGAAATTTCCATCAGGGCACCTTAATAAAATTTTCCAGCAAAAAACGCTCAGTGCCTACTTAATACGATAAAAAGACGTATTGAAAAGACGTACGAGATGCCTGGACTAAACTACGACTAAGGAGCAAACATTGCATTGGTATTAATGTTGCACTATGAACTGTTTTCACTTGTTTAGCAATGCAGTTGTAATATGTTTCCAGCATGTTGTGTGTTGATAATAATAGCATGACTGAACTGCTGACATGCATTTGCCACAAACCATGAATACACTGGAACTGAGAATTACGCACGGTTTCGAGCATTGCTTGCAGGAGCTTTCACCGTTCATTCCTGCGGACACGTTCTGTAAATGTTACGCAACAAAGAGATCCCATTTATACATTACTGAAAGTATACTTAACAGTTATAAAATTCTGTAATGTGACTGATATATCACTGAGTGGTAGAATTGCTACGCCACTAGAATGTAACCTGTATTCCAGAAATGGAACATAAAGTTCACGCTATTCTGCAACAGTGTTACTGTAAGAATATGTAATAGTTCTCGAATTCCGTGATGTGACTAGAATATTAAAGAGTGATATAAATGTTACTTAACTAGAATGTTACAAGTGTTACAAGAATGGAACATCAAAGGCACACTGTTCTGTAGTGCTATTACCGTAAGGATACGTAACAGATCTGAAATTCTGTATTGTAAATACGCTGTTAAAAATGATTCCCGGAATAGAAAAAATTCACGAATTTAAACAAATTTAAGGAACTCACGGAATTTATGGATAACAAGTAATGCAGTTTGAGGGTTCTAATCGTCAGAATTCTGCGAATTTATGAATGAATATAAATTAAGTCGCACAAATAAAATGTTTACCTTTTTATATTTAAGTCTGAAATTTTTAGGAACTTGTCGTAGGAAATTAAAACTGGTCGTATAAAAGTTCTAAATTTATCCATACGTTTTTTATAGAAATAAGGATTTAATGTTTCATTTTTTTATCCCGTATCCGAGAACTAGCTACAAGTTGGTCACTTTTTTATGGATAAATTTTTTCCGCGTACACGTAAGGCACTATACCGATGCCAGCATTCGGAAACTATACGATTATGTATTGTAGGGTTACCTTGCGTTTTAGAAATAAACCTCCATTACATGTATTGGAAGTTACCAATCGAAATTTTTGAAAGTTTATTACATCGCAGGGTGACATAAACGTTCCGTCACTAGAATATCACACGTGTTACAGGAGTGTCACATGAAAGTCAGACTGTTCTGCCAGGCTGTTACTGTAAGGATACATAATAGTTTCAGAATTCCGTATTGTAATTGATATAGCAGAGATTGATATAAACGTTACTTCCCTAGAATGTCACACGTGTTACAGAAATGAAACATAAAGGACACACTGTTCTGTAACGATCTTAGACGAGTTTTGTGCCAACGGTCGGGCGTACTTAGTTAATTCAACAAGATAAGAATACACGGACAACAAGCTCAAATATCTCTCAAAGTGGGGCCAACCGAGAAGAAAATATTATATTTTATAACATTTCATTTTTGAATTTTCAGCTTATAAGTTTTTTAAATCACCTTCTCATAATGTATATAAAATAAAGAAATAATGACTTTATTCCAAATAAGTCCCTGGCTTTTTCAGCAAAAGAGCATGGCCGAGATTTTATCACAAACGTCCCAGCAGTGCGATAGCGCAATTAGCCAAGGTATTGGCTAGGTACATAAGGGTTGGGTAATTTACGTAGTGTTCGAATCTCCAGGGAGTGTGACTTTGAAACGAGTTTAAGCGTGCTATTATATGTGTAGGGACCGTGCTTGAAATTGTGTTATTTAAAATAAGAACTGAGGGCAACAATAATAAAAAACATTCTTTTGTCACATATCCTTGTAATACTGTTACGGCATTGTTACAATCTATGCAAAAACGTTGCAACACCGTTATGGAATTGTTACGAATCGATGCAGAACAAATTTACATCACAACACTGTTACATTTTCGTTACGGCACTCTTACAAAACAATTTTACTCCGTAACACTGTTTCTAAATTGTTCTAAAAAATGGTCTTTCTACATATAACGCTGTTACAAAATTGTTATGGATCTGACAGAACCTGACTAACCCTGTTCTTAGTCAGTTACAGAAAATGTTTTTTTCTGTCTTATAACTGTTTCGTCTCTGTTATATATCAGTGTGCACTGCGATAGTTGACGCAAACTAACGTAACTAAATCCACTTCCTCTCAATGATATAATTATTTTTTGGTACCACACTCCTTAAAATAAGATTGCAATGTTGTGTAACAGATAAAAACATTATAAGAAATTAAAAAACATACAGTTTTTTAATTTCTTATAATGTTTTTATCTGTTTAAGTAAAACTCATATTTTTATTGGTTGTACAAAAGACAAGCCAGTAGTCACTAAACAAGATGCACCGCGTACTGTACCTCTCTGGTGGTGTGGAAACTATTACACACATACATTTTTAACCCGAATCACAGCAAAAATAAGAGCAATTTCCAAAACTGTTAAACTACCATTTTTTAAATATATCCTCTTCTTTTTTCAGTTAAATGTTTTCTGAACTTTTACTATCTATACTCTCTCGCACCCTTTGACCACGTCATCCGGTATATCGGTTTCCCAGTGTACTACATCATATCGTAATTCATTTGTCATGTGAGGTTTTCATAACAAGAAAATTATTTTTTTATTTTTTTAACAATGGTGCACTACTCCGATCAGTTCATAGAAAAATATGTTAATCTATGGGACGTAGAGATTTTTTCTTGAAAATATGGTTTCTGCACGTTAAACATATCACCTTAAAAAATGTTAACTCTTATTTTTATTCCCCCCTCCATAAAATCCAAGAAAATTAAATTTCATTAAATTTCTTTGTAGTCTTTTGCTACCTCAAGATTAATATTTGACATAAATTTCAGCCTGAAACATTGTACTTTATATGAGAATTTTGTGAGTATCTACAAAAAGAATTCATTTTAAACAAATCAGGCTCATAGTATTAGCACCCAGAGACTTAAATTTAATTTTCTTGTTTTTTATTTTGTCAAGGTTACTAATTTCAACAACAAAAAACCTCTCGAGATTCGCTTTCTCTTGGGTACAGTAAACCCGGAAGAAAAGTTGGTGATGGGTCTTCTACTGCAGAGTTAATTTCCGAAGAACCTCCAGAAATATCTGGATCGGGACTTGCTTCCGCCATTAGCACCATGCTGACAGCAGCCAATAAGGTCAAGGACATTCCTTTGGATTCTTTCTGAAAATATAAAATTCTAATTAGCTATTTCATGACTGCAAAAATATCATTTTTCCAAAGCTTCTATTAAGTTTTTACGAGGATGAAATTACGGTAGTTTAACTGAGTAAGCCATGAGCGCAAGATTGGTCCAGTAGAGCCCACCAGTACAGACAGCTACTACATTGCCAAGTACCGGTTTAAGGACACCTATACGACCATGACAGTAACATGCCAGTGGTACGAAAGTAGAGAGTTTAAAAAAAAAGGTTTAGAAATGTTGTTGAGGTAAGGTACAATGCACCCTCCCCCACTTATAATTTAAGTATTTTTTAGCCCACTACATTGCACCGCCAATTGGCTCATATGCGTCATTAATAACAAAAATTTCCAAAAACCCTAAGAGTTATAACAAGCATTACGTGGGAGGAGAGACCACCCCATTAAAAAAATTAATTGCATGACCTCGAAGAACTCCAAATACACTGGTATGCGTTATTAGCCCACATTGCCACCATGACAAACGAGTGATAAGCGACAAGTGGATGGCATGGGCGAAATTTTTCTAAAGTAATATAATTTTGACATTCTAATCCTAATGAGAAGGTTTTCTTTTTATGTAAAAATTGACGCAGAGATTCATAGTATTTTTTTCTTCCGAGAAAATGGAAACTCATTGACACAACCCTGGCGGACCGAATGAACGGGAAGGATACACTACAGCGTACCCTTATAGTATCGCGAGTTTGGAAATGGTTCAGGCGGCCCTGACCCATTACGTTTCGATTGCCCAGATTTAGTTCTAAGGCTATACTTCCAGGAAACTTACAAGTTCAGCCAAATGTGGATTATGTTAGGGATCGCTCGTGGGAATTAGATATCCCACATAGCACACTTCCCGAAAAAACCTGGTATTTTCTTAGGATTGGGTCCAAGTAGCCGGGAGAAAAAACCAGATCTGCCATAGGTTTAGACCTACACTTAAACCTAGGTTAAAAGGTAGGTTCAGGTCCGCCGTGATTTTTTTGTTTTTAATAGAACTAAATAAATGCGGCAAATTTTCACGAAGAATTCAGCGTTTTTAACGGAAACATCTCGAATTAATGCAATCGAGTGAAAATCGATTTTACATAAAAATGTTTTATTTGTATTAAAAAGCGGTAATTGCAATTTCGAAATAATAGAGAAGAATAATTAAGTTTTTTCAATAATGCCTAAGAACAAAAAATTAATTTATTGTGTTAAGTCCAAAAACGTTAATTAACATTTCGGACATAAAATCAAAAAATGCGAAGTCTTCTTTAAGAATTCGTTCATTGATCATCAAGAAATTGTTTACAAAAAATATACATTTATAGAAATTTTTTGTTTGTTTGATAAGGTTTTTAATGTAGGTATCTTGTTCGAGAATCGAATACGGCCTATGAGATATATTTAAATTTTGTTTGCAATAGTATAGATTGTAACAGTTTTTACTAGAAATTAACGATGAGTTTGGGTAAAAAAGTTGACAAAAGCCCATAAGATTTAAGTTTTTGACTTAAAACTAGATAACATAGGAATAAAAACTTATAACTAAAGATGCTGAGAGACGTAATTTATTTGTCTAGAAATATGTGGTAACTAAAGAGACAGAGTTTCTTTGTCTAACAATATGTGGTAAGGCATTTCTTGTTCAATAAGTGGAATATTAAGTTTTTTATGAATATCAAAATTTCTATCCCTCAGATTAGCATTTTTTACCATTCTAAGGCACTTATTCTGTAATCTCTGCAATTTAAGAATATTTGTTTTGCTCGTAATACTCCAAACTGGAGCTGCGTACAGCATCACAGATTTTATGATTAGGTTATACAATATTATTTTATTTTTTATGCTTACTTTAATTTTTCTACTAATTAGGCAAAAAAGACATCTATCGTCTTGTGGACTTTCTTTTTAATTTCCTCAATTTGCAGACGATAATTCAGTGTAAAGTAGAGGTTAAGGCCAAGATACTTAACTTTAGTTTTACGCTCTATTAATGAATTGTTCATGTAAAAGTCAGGAATTTTCTCTTTTTTAAGCTTATGAGTGAATATGATAAGTTCAG
>JAAAKG020129741.1:0-14742 GCA_010014905.2 Druon quercuslanigerum | reverse complement strand
AACGCGAATCAAAATTGAGAACCTACAGAAACCGGATGTGCGAATAGATTTCCAAACTAAGATAATAGAAAGCATAGATAAGGCAATTTGGGGGCGCTTATACGAAATAAGGATATAGAAGGCGCATGGACTATGTTCCGGAATATCATTGTTAGGTGCAATCGAAATTTTTGGTACTGCGGTTTTAAAAAGAATTTCTGGCGATGCATGGTGGAATGATTAAATTTAGGCTGCCCAAGAAGCAAAGAAAGAAGCGTACAGAAGAACTTTGAACATGGCAGGTCTTAGCGATGAGCAAAGAAATAGACGTAAAAATGATAAAAGATACGAAAATAGGATGCTCAAATGACTAATTAAGGAAAGGAAAGATAAAATTAGAGCAGAAGAAGAAAAGAAAATACAAAGTGAGTTTGAAGGAAGCAAGAAACTACTTTATAAAGCAATGAAGGGAAATAAAAGTACAGAATTTGTCAACATGAGAAATAGCAAAGGGAAATGCAATATGAGGCAGGCGGAATTATAGACGCTTTCAGAGACAATTTTAGGGGACAATCCGGAGATCAAGCTATAGGACACCACAACTGCGATGTAGAGCACAAGGCGTTAGAAAACTCAATTGAGAAAGTCTGTACCACTGAGGTTAGGGATATAATCAAGAACTTGAAAAACGGTAAGGTTTCCGGGGTCGACAGTATTAACGCTGAAATGCTTGAAGGCGGTGGCGACTACATACCACATAGACTGTGCGAACTGATAAATTTATGCATCGAAATAGAAGAAGTCCCAGGTAATTGGAAAAAAGAGATGATCGTACCAATATAAAAAAGAAAGGGAAATAAAAGCGACTGCAATAATTACAAAGGGATTAGCTTATTAAGTACCGTAAGTAAAATATACTCAAAAATACTTATTAGTAGGGTAATGAAAATAACAGAAGAAAAGATTTGGGAAATTCAAAGTGGGTTTATGCCAGGAAGGTCATGAACGGATAAAATATTTAGCTTAAGGCAAATCACAGAAAAAAGTACACTGTTAAAAATTGCTGTGTTAAGTTTAATACACATGTATTGGAAGTTTCTTTCAGATACGTATATTAAATTTAAGATACCACCAAACCCACATATTTCAACTCAGATCGGAGTCCTTTTCAAGGTATGCTCTTCTGTATAGGATACAAGAGAATATGGATAACCTCAAAAATGTGCATTAGTTATCTAATTTAAATCTATATCTCTTAGGTTATCTATATATGACGTGGAACGAAGGAACCAGCCTTACGACCGAAAATGAGTTTGGGAAAGTCTTCATTATTCAACATCAATAAAAACATGAAAATCGGTTTTTCGGTTATGAGGCTGTTTTCTTCGTTACAGAATTATACGCCTAAATTGTGAAGAACTAACTAAATTAATTAATTTAACCAAATTAACTTACCTTTTCAAACAAACGGGCGACTGGCCACTCACCGTTTCTATTTATTATTTAATAGGTAATTATTAATTCTTCTCAGCTGACATGTCAAGGTCTGCAGCATTTCGCGAAGCATGCGCCAGCGCTGAGGTTTAATACACATGGGTATCATTTCAATTTTCATATACAAATATATTAATTTTGATATACATAGCAAATGATTTTAATATAAATGTTTATTAAGTTCATTTTAACTTACAACTGCATTAATTTTAAAATACACTTCATGTATTAACGTGTATTAAAATTCATAACATTTCTAACATGAGAGTGGGCAAAAAAGTTTTCTGTGCATTTTCCGACCTAGAAAAAGCTTTCGACAATGTAGATAGAAGTAAACTTTGGGAAGTCCTGAAAGAGTACGAAGTAAATGGATAGCTCCTAGAAGCTATAAGAACAATATATACGGGTAGCAAAGCGAGTATAAGGGTTATTGAGAAATTGAGTGACTGGTACGATATTATGCAAGGCGTTAGGCAAGGATGCGTTATGTGTTCATAGCTATTTATATTATGTATGGACAAGTGTTTAAGAATGGCTCTTTTCGACGAAGAAGATGTGGATCTCGAAACAGTAAGGGTACGTGGGTTAGCGTCCGCAGAGGATAGTAAGGTCAGAGGCAGAGTCAATCGCAGACTTGCAAAGAATGCTGAATAAACTGAATGCAAGCATAAAGAACATGGGCCTTAAAATTAACGTAAATAAAACAAAAACTATGGTGTTTGAAGGAAAGAGCGAGAAAACAATATGCAAAATTGTATTAAATGATGAGAGAATTGATCAAGATAAGGCTAAAATGGCAATACATAATTCTATATTTGTACCGACTGTACTATACAGCAACGAGACATCGACCTATCCAGAAAAAGATAAGAGTAAAATCAACGCGATCGACATAAGATTCCTGTGCATAATATGCGGGAAAAGTCTGATGGACAAAGTGAGTAACGAGATAATCCTTAAAGAATGTGGCGCGGAAGAAACGCTAGTTAACACATCGGAAAGAAATCGGTTAAGATGGTTTGGGCATGTTGAGAGAATGAAGGATGAACGTCTAACGAAACAAGTGTATCAAGGTGAAGTATATGGCAGCATGCCCAGAAGCAGACCGCGGAAAGAATGGTTGAAATGTGTGAATGATACCCTAGTTAGAAGGGACATAAGAAGCCATAGAAACACGACAAGCTGCATGAAAAAATGCATGGACGTTAAAGAGGCTAGAGAAGTATGCCAGGACAGAAAAGTATGCCGGAAAATAGTTAACAAGAAGAGTGTCAGCAGAGTGAATAACGCCTGAAACATAGACCTTGGATACTAATGGACCCAAGTGGGGAACCTTACATGAAGACTTTGTAAGGATTTACTTTTTTTTTTTACTTGGGGTGATTGATAGAGAGATTGATCAGCAACCTGGGTTGGAGCAGAATTGCGGAACTACCGTGTTATTTAAATAAATAATACGAGAATTCTAAATCAATCTAAAAATTCTATAACCCCTTCCTTACACTGTTCTCTTCCCCACCGAGTAAGTCACGCCTACCCTGAAAGGGAAACGCCCTAATGGTGTAATGATAATAAGGTTTATCATTTTAGTTGAAAATTGGTCTTTTCGGTTGAAATTTTTATTAGTTTCTTGAAAATTCGTTTTTTGTTGTTGTTGAAATTATTTATTGGTTGAGATTTATTTTGTTTTGTTTTATAAGTCAACTGCTTTCTTAAAAATTTATCCTATTTAGTCGAAAATTCAACTATTTAACAGATTTGTTTATGTTATGAAAAATTGTTTGTTTTTGTGTCTACATGAATTCTGATTTTTGGAGAAAAATATTTAGCAATATTCAAATAAATAGTTGAATTTTTTCCTAAATTATATTAGGGAAAATTTAATTATTTAACAGATTTATTGGTGTTCTGAAAAATTGCTCCTTTTTGTGTCTAAATGAATTCTGAATTTTTGAGAAAAATATTTAGATATTTATTTCCCAAAAAAGTTGGAGGACCTTTAAAAATGTATAAAGAGGAAACAAAGAAGAATGAATTATCTGAATATGGATATGAATAGGCAGGAGATAGGCGTAAGGGAAGTAGTGAGAAAAGTGCGAGAAACGTGGGAAGAGTAGAATAAACTCTGGAAAGAGGAGAAAGACAAAGTATGGGGTAATCTATAAAGCATATATAGAGAATCAAGAGACATAGCGAACAGAGAAATAGTAAGATTAGACAGTTAGAGGAACGAGTAAGCAACTAAGAAATCAGGAATATGGTTAGTTAAGCAGGGAAAGCGGAAAGAAAGCGGAAGAAAAAAAAGATAAAGGAAAAAAATTATTGAGAGGAAAAAGGGAAAGAATTGAAGAAGAGTTGACATGGAGGGAGGGAAAAAGGAAATGGCAAATAGAGCAGAGGGCTTGGGTAGAGAGGAAAAATGAAAACATAGGACGGATATGGAGAGACAGAATATGGATAATTGGGGAGAAATGATTTTGGGTCGAAGAATCAGAAGAAATAAGGAAAAAGTGAAAGAGGTAAAAAGAAGAGGAAAAAGAGTTGAGTGATCAAACAAATGGATTTTTTAAACGGCAAGCTAGAAGAAAAGTAAGGAGGATAGGTGAGGGAAGGAAAGAGGAAAACGTAGAAATAGGTTTCTCGAATGTGTCAGGCTTGAAAAACAAGGATAGAGGATTTTGGGGAGGGTAAGAAAAGTGGGATCTGATTATAATGAGTGAAACCTGGGCAGATGAGAATGACCGGAAGAAGATGAAAAGAATGTTACTAAAAGGTTATATGTAGACGATGCATGAAGGAAGAAAGGACCACGTTAAATCGAGAAGTATGGGCAGCATGGTCTCAATGGTGTAAAAAGAATTGGCAGTAAAATGGAGGAAAATGGGTGAACAGGGAAGAAAAGGATGGAACAGTGGTAAGAAGGATTATAGTTGAAAAAGTCAAAATAGTTGTGGTTTTTGCATATAGAAGAATAACAAAAGAGGAAGGTTGTGGAGTAATAAAGAGATGGATGTAGGAAAAGAAGAAAGAATTGGGTTCGATAGGAGGTGAACCAGAATGCCTGGAATGGTGAACTAGGGGTAGGTATTTGGGATGAAGAAAAGGTGGCCTATATAAGGAACACCAAACTGGGGCTCATTTTTTTTACAATTATTTAATCTTGAAACATTGTAATTATTTAAACGATTTTCAATAATGGCTATTTCTTTCCAGTTTTCGTACGATTTTTTGGCATATTTACAATACATATCAATTATTTCAACAATTTTCATAAAGATATTTAAAGTTTGGCTATTTTAAAACGAATAGGTACTATTTGTTTATGACATTGTTTATGGTCTTTTTCTACGAATAAGCTCAATTTTTTACAGCTTCAAGTAAGAATGTATTTTCGATGATTTTTTTTCTATGTCACTTTGCAAATTTACAAGAACTATTGATTATTTAAAAAGTCTAAATTGAAAAATTAAGAGGGTTTTTTTCCTACGAATAGTCTCCATTTTAACCGAATTAATTAAGAATATCTTTCCGATGATTTTTTTTCTACGTTGCTTTGAAAATTTAAAATGATTAATTATTTAAACAATGTTTATCAACATATTTAAAGCTTTGCTTTTTTTCAAAAAAGAGACACCATTTTTTCTATATGGACTGAACTAAGAATATATTACCGATCACTTTTTTCTGTGTTACTTTGTAAATTCCCAAGTATTATTAATTATTAAACAAGTTTTAGAAGCAAATTAAGAGTGTGGCTAGTTTTAAAATAATAGGCTGCATTTGTTTAAGGAAAGAACTAACAATTTTCATAAACATTTGCAGTTTTGTTATTTTTAAATTATTAAACATAATTTGTTTACAGAGGTAACTAAGAGTTTCTTTGTGTCGACTCTTTTCTAAGTTATTTGTATAATTTACAAGAATTATTAATTAATAAAAACATCTTTTGTAAAAAAATCAGGATTTGGCTATTTTTCAACGAATATGGTCATTTTTTTACAAATTTGACTAAGAAGTTCTTTCCGATTAATTATACTTATCAAATTTTCAAGATTTATTATTTAAACTACTTTCATGAGCAAATTAAGAGTTTGGCTATTTTGGGAAAATAGGCTTAATTTGTTTACGGAGTCAACAAAGAATGTATTTCTAATCACTTTTTCTTGCTTGACTATTTTTTTATACTTTTAACCACTTGAACATTTGAATCGAATTTATTTTTATAAGAAAATATATGCACTATATATTTAATAAGAATTAAAAAAGAATAAAAACTTTATAATTGGCAAAACTTATTTTTTTCTTTCTTGATAAGGCCAGATAAGAGGAAAACTGCACAATAATTTATTCTGCATCGTGAGTTATTGAAGTAAAAAACAATTTCGTGGTATTTTATAGAAATTCATTTCTAAATAAAATAAGTTGTGCAGTTGTGCAGTTGTGCAGTTGTGTTGAAAATTCATCCTCTTTGGTCAAGTTCAACTATTTTTGCCTAAAAATAAAATCATTTTTTTCAGGAAAATTCATTTCTTTTGTTAAAACTTTGTGTTATTTGGTACAAAATTTAAATCCTTAGTTTGAGACGAACCCGTTAAGTTTAAAATTTTTCTTTTTTTATAGACATTTAACAGATCATTCACAAAATAGGTGATACGTTTAGGGTGGGGGGGGGGGGGGTCTTCCGAAGTATCATTCCCCATGTGAAAACCAATGGAAACAGTTTTACGCAATTGATTCTTTAGTTAATTATTCAACCTCTGTGACGAAAATTTCAATTTTCAAGTTGGAAATTCCACTGTAATAATAAAAATTCGTCCTTTTTTTAATTTAAACTTTTCTGTCAAACACTTATTTTGTTTGGTTGAAATTCTTTTTCTGTCTTGTCTGAAGAATCTTTTGTTTGGTTAGAACTTTCACTCTTTTGATGAAAATTCGCCTTTTTGGTTTTGAAAATTTGTCTTTTTAAGTGCAAATATTAGCTGTTACTTGCTGGTTCAAAATTAATTTTTTTGTTGTAGATTTATTAATATAGATTAAAATTCATCTCTTTGGTTGAACACTTAACTTTTTTGTTGAAAATTCGTTTGTTGTTTTTGTTGAATATAAAATTATTTAACTACAATTTTACTTATTCTATTCTTGGTTTAAAAAACTTTTTTATTTAAAAATTTAGCCGAATGTGGAAAAATACCTAGAAAATAATAACTGAAACAGAAATTTTCCGAAAAATCAAAATGACCGAAATATATTAAATCCAAAAAATCTTAAATCGTGAAATTTACAAATTCAGGAAATATGAAATTTCGGGAATAATCTAAGAAACTGTGAATATTACAATTTTTGTATATAATCTTTTTTTTCTTCTTGTATACTGTCGGAAATTGCATTATTCGGAAATTTTTAAATTCGGGAATTTTACAATCCGTTATATATTACTATTTGAGAATTTTCTTATTCGAGCATTTTATTATTTGGGAATTTTATAATTCGGGAATCTTATTATCAGGCAATTTTTCCAATTCAGAAATGTTATTATTTAGGACTTTTATAATTTAGAAATTTACTTATTTGGGAATTTTCCAATTCGGTATTTTTATTATTTGGAAATTTTATAATTTAGGATTTTTATTATTCGGGAATTTTATTATTAGGGAATTTTTCAATACGGGAATTTTATTGCTCAGGAATTTTTCCAATTCGGGAATTTTACAATCCTTTATATATTACCATTTGAGAATTTTGTTATTCGCGCATTTTATTATTTAGGAATTTTATAATTCGGAAATCTTATTTTTAGGCAATTTTTCCAATTCGGAAATTTTAATATTTAAGAATTTTATAATTTAGAGATTTTATTACTTGGGAATTTTATAATTCGGGATTTCTATTATTTAAAAATTTTATAATTCAGGATTTTTATTATTCGGGAATTTTTCAATTCTTTAATTTTTATATTCTGACATTTTTCCTACTCGAGAATTTTACTCTTTGAGAATTTTATTATTCAGGAATTTCCCAATTCAGGAATTTTATTATTTGTTAATTTTTCAATTCGGGAATTTTTCAATACAGGAATTTTATTTTTCCGGAATTTTTTCATTTTGGGAATTTCACAATCCGGTATATATAACTATTTGAGAATTTTATTATTCAAGCATTTCATTATTTTGGAATTTTATAATTCGGAAATCTTATTTTTAGACAATTTTTCCAATTCAGAAATTTTATTATTTGGGAATTTTCCAATTGGGATTTTTTATTATTGGGGAATTTTATAATTCAGGATTTTTATTACTCGGGAATTTTATTATTTAGGAATATTTCCATTCGTTAATTTTAATATTCTGAAATTTTTTCCTTTCGGGAATTTTACAATGCGTTATATTTTATTATTTGGGAATTTTATTATTCGAGCATTTTACTATTTGGAAGTTTTATAATTTGGGAATTTCATAATTCAGGATTTTTATTATTCGGGAATTTCATTATTTGGGAATTGATCAATTCGTGAATTTTAATATTCTGACATTTTTCCAACTCCAGAATTTTATTATTTGGAATTTTTCAATTCGGGAATTTTATTAATAGGAAATTTTTCAATTGGGGAAATTTATTGTTCGAGAATTTTTCCAATTCAGGAATTTTACAATCCGTTATATCCTACTATTTAGGAATTTTATTATTCGAGCATTTTACTACTTGGAAATTTTATTATTTGGGAATTTCATAATTCAGGATTTTTATTATTCGGGAATTTTATTATTTGGGAATTTATCAATTCGTGAATTTTAATATTCTGAAATTTTTATAACTCCAGAATTTTACTATTTAAGAATTTTAGTATTCGGTAGTTTCCCAATTCAGGAATTTTATTATTTGGGAATTTTTTAATTCGGGAATTGTATTATTAGGGAATTTTTCAATTGGGGAAATTTATTGTTCAAGAATTTTTCAAATTCAGGAATTTTACCATCCGTTAATATTTTACTATTTGGGAATTTTATTATTCGAGTATTTTATTTATTTGTGAATTTCATCATTCGGAAAGCTTATTTTTAGGCAATTTTCGCAATTCGGAAATTTTATTTTTTGGGAATTTTATAATTCAGAAATTTTATTATTTGGGAATTTTCCAATTCGGAATTTTTATTATTTGGGAATTTTACAATTCAGGATTTTTATTATTCGGGAATTTTTCAATTCGTTAATTTTAATATTCTGACATTTTTCCGATTCGGGAATTTTACAATCCGTTATATTTTACTGTTTGGGAATTTTATTATTCGAGCATTTTATTATTTGGAAATTTTATAATTCAGAAATTTTATTATTTGGGAATTTTCCAATTCGGGATTTTTATTATTTGGGAATTTCTTATTTTAGGATTTTTATTATTCGGAAATTTTAATATTTAAGAATTTTTCAATTCGTGAATTTTAATATTCTGAAATTTTTCCAACTCGAGAATTTCACTATTTGAGAATTCTATTATTAGGGAATTTCCCAATTCAGGAATTTTATTATTTGAGAATTTTTCAATTAGGGAATTTTATTATTAGGGAATTTTTCAATTCGGGAATTTTATTGTTCGGGAATTTTTCCAATTCAGGAATTTTACAATCCGTTATATTTTACGATTTTGGAAATTTTATTATTCGAGCATTTTATTATTTGAAACTGTTATAATTCGGAAATCTTATTATTGGGCAATTTTTCCAATTCGGAATTTTAATATTTGGGATTTTTTTCAATTTGTGAATTTTAATATTTAGGAATTTTTCAATTCAGGAATTTCATTATTTCGGGATTTTTATTATTTGGGAATTGTATAGTTCAGGTATTTTACTATTCGGAAAATTTTCCAATTTTCCATTTTTATTATTTGGAAATTTTGTTATTCGGAAATTGTATTATTTAGGATTTTTATAAATTAGGAATTTTATTATTCGGGAAGTTCCCAATTCGGGAATTTTGTTATTTTTTTGGAATGTCATCATTCGACAATTTTATTTTTCGGTAAATTTCCAATAAAGCAATTTTATTTACTTGGAATTTTATTATTCAGCAATTTTCCTGTTCGGAAATTTTCCAATTCGGAAATTTTACAATGTCGGGAATATTATTTTTCGGGATTTTTCAGGTGTCCCACAATTTTCAGGAATTGGAAAATACCGATTTCAAAATTTCGTGAATTTAAAATTAAAAATGTTTGTTGATTTATTTTTTTTCTTATAAATTTAAAATTTCAGGAATTTTGATTTTTTGGAAAGTTTCCGTTTCGGTCATTATTTATGATATGACAGAAATTATTTACAAATTAATATTTAGTACCGCCAAAGTGGATCATTTTGATCAACAAGCAATTACATTACCAACCACAATTACTCTCCATCGTAAATTACCTTTTTATTTTGAGAAAAATGTTAAACATCAGAGCCAATAATGTCATGAATTAAATAAAAAATTAAAAAGTATAAAGCGCCTCGAGAAAACGGGAACGCATACCAATTTTTGTTACGCTCCGAGTATGTGAGCTGTTAACGATTAATTTTTTTAACGGGATCATATGAGCCTTCAATTGGTCCAAGAAGCCCGAATGAAGATCTTGAACGAGAAGTGCGGCTTGCATAAGCCACAAATGGTTTCGTTTAACTGGATATTACTTTTGAAAGGACCGCCTGTGAAAAACTTAACAAGCATTTAAAGACCAGTACGCCTGAATAGTTAACTCGGTCAGATCAGATGCTTTTTTTTACAAAGGTACATGTATAAACATTTACATAAAGCAAGACTCTCTTCCTCTGATTACATTAAAAAGAGAACTGCAAATTGAAAGAATTTTATTTTATTACAGTCATTCAGTCCAAGGAACCAGTTTTTGCAGTCAGGGTCCGTGCATACATTACGTAAAGTTTTTTTCTGAAATTTTCAACCACCCACCCCCCTTTTTAGGGTCCGTAAGCTTTTATACCCCATCCTATCTTATGTAAATTTTTCTTCCTACATTTTGTTACCGAATTTATTCAGGAGTTATCTAAAAAATAACTTACTAGTTAAATTTTCAATAAAAAAGGTGGTAATAATAATAATACAAAAATTTAATTGTTGATATTTTAATTAGCAAAATATTTTTATTTGAATTTAAAGACACTTTAATTTAACCAAAAAAGATGAATTTTCAACAAAATTGTTGAATCCTCAATCAAAACAGATTCATTTTCTTCCAAAATATACGAAATTTATACAAAAACTGGAATGTATGATCATAGAGATGAATTTTCGACAAGAGGTATATTTGTAACTAAAAAAATTTTTTAGACAATAAAAAAATTTATCTGATATTTCAAATTTTTAAACCAAAACGATAAACTTTTTACAAAAAACTGTAATGTTGAAAAGGGGTGTTTAAAAAAAACGAAATCCGAAGCTTCACTTGCAGCTTCGATTTTTTTTCCTTTTAGGTTAAAAATGAACATTTTGATAGGAGAAATAAATCAGATAATATTTAGAGGTCCCTCGTCGTAAATTAGTCTGTTTCCAACAGAAAAATCAATTTTTCTCAAAAAAGTAAATTATAACGCAAAATTGTAAAGAGTGTAAAAGATGCGTTTAAAATAAGCATTATTAAAAACAAATTTTGATACAGAAATATATTATTTCAATTATTGTTTTTTTTTAATTTAAGCGATAATTTTAGTAACTATAAACTTTAGATATTAAATTTCTGTATAAAAATATTTGATTATTGTATTTGAAAAAGTAAATGATATTTATAAGAAAATTGATGAATTTCTTAAATTCGGGAATTTTCGAGTTCGGATATTTTATAAATCTGCAATTATCTGTCGAGAATTTTATTATTTGGGAATTTCCAAATCCTGTAATATTATAAACGGTCAGCTGTTTCATTATTTGTGAATTTACCAATTCGGTAATATTATAAACTGTTTGGGAATTTTATTATTCGGGGATTTTAACTCGGGAATTTTATTATTGGGGAATATTCCAATTACAGAATTTTTTCAGTCGCCTCTGTGAAACAATGGTAAAACGATTTTTTTCAAATCGATGTAAATTTTTTATTGTTTCTTTTACTAATCGCGAAATTAAAAAATTAGCATCTTTATTTAAAATTTTTGCCAAAAAAGACGATTTTCTTACTAAACTGATGAACCGTCAACCAAGAAAATTAATTTTTAATCAAGAAATTCAACTTTTATCCAAGAAGTTGAATTTCTTGTAATATTTTAATTTTAAATCAAAGGCAATGAAAATCATAAAAAAATTAAATAAATAGTTGAATTTAATTATTCAACGAAAGAAGATGAGTTCTCAACAAAAAATATTTAAATGGCAGCAAAACTAAAAGATTTTAATTTCAAATAAAAAATAGTTAAATTTGTTAAAAAAACGAATATTTTAAATATCTACAAATTTTAAAAGACGAATATTTTAAAATTGAAAAGATGTGTTTTCAAAAAAAATCTTGAATTTTCCACCGAAAAAGATTTTTCTAATCTGGAAAGATAACAAAATTTTTTAAATTAAATATCATTTTAAAGTTTTTCAGAAATCTTATAAAATTTTTCTTGTTCCCTTTAAACCTTTTAAAATTCATAAAATTAAATTCTCAATTTTGTAATCGAAATATTTAAAAAATTGCATTTTTTAAATTTCTTGCAATATTTTTAAATATAAAATTATTTTTGTATCTTAACAAAACAATTAAATATCTCTTCGACTATTTTTTCCTAAAGTTTTATATTCTTGCAAAATTAAAAAGATATATTTGAAAATTAATTTAAAAAATATAAAACTAATTAAAATATTTCTTGAAATCTAAAAAAAACAAGTATTAGCTTCAATTAGAAATCTTCAACATTTTATTTCATAATCTTCAAAAACCACTTTGCTTATAAATTGGTTAAAATTTATAAAAAATGTTTATTATTTTCTAAACTTTTCGAAATTTCAAAATATGTTTTGAAACAATTCAAAACTTTTTTTAACTTTTCGAAATCCCGCAAAACTTTAACATTTTTTTCAAATTTTCCAGATTCTTTTTTGACATAGTTTAAAATCTTTGAAGCTTAAATTTAATCTTTTTAAATAAAACATAAATAATTTGATATTTTCCCGGAAGTCTTATTCTCGCTAATGGTTTAGAGACAAAAATATAAAACCGAAAAAGAAACGGGTTTTTTTTTAGAAAAAAAACTAATTTAAGAAAAAATAGTTGAAACCGCAATGAAAAGCATGAATTTTCAATAAAATAGTTACATTTTAAAACACAAAGATTAATTTAAAAATAAAATGATAAATGTACATATCTACCAAACGAGTTGAATAAATTATTATTAAACGAATTTTGAATAAAATTAATGAATTTTCAACAAACCTCCATTTTTAAGTCATGAAAGAAAAAAAGTTAGTGAAACTATAATATGAAGAAAAAATCCTTTTTAATACAAAATAAAAATTTCCAATAAATATTTGTTTTTTAAGTTTATTTTATTTAAGGTTATATAAATATAACTTTCCTAAGTTTGTCATGAAAATTCGAAAAGAATTTGGAAGATTTCACACATGTCGAAAGATATCTGGAACATTTCTAAAAAAATTTATTTTACAGGATTGGACAAGATATAGCTAAGAGGTCTTCAATACACACTTAAATTATTTTGGGATCCTTGAAAACAATTCATATAAATAAATTTTCGAAAATATTAATTGTGCATATTTTTTAATTTTAAAGATCACACAATTTGAAGGTAACTCTTACTATGATCTTTTTCTTTTACAACCTTTATAATCTTGATGAAAACTTCTGTAATAAACAAGAATTCAGCTAACAAATTTGGACCACACCGAACAATCAAACAAAAAAATTTTTTCCAATTGCAATCTGAAAAAAATTCTTGTTAAAAACAAAAATGTTGTTGCAATGTTTCCGAGTATACCCCTTGATTTAGTTGAACAGACAATATTAAATAGATGGGTTTTTATTTTTAAGAAATTAGATTTTGTTTTGCCTTTTTATTTCCGGTATGTCAACGATACCTTATTGTGTGTTTCTCTGGAAAAGTTGCAGATGGTCATTGATGCTTTTAATAGTTTTCATCGGAAACTTCAATTTACTCATGAAATAGAGCAGAATAATAGAATCAGTTTTTGGACATATAAGTGATTACGGGTTGGGTTAGTAGTATTTTCACCAATTGGTATAGGAAAAGTTCATTTTCAGGCAAGCTTAAAAAAATTTTTCTGCTCATCCTTTTTTTAAAAACAAAATTGCAGTAATTGAGACTCCGAATTCTATAACCAAGCATAAAATTTTCCTAGCCGCTTCAGGCCGCTCGAGTTGGCCCCTGATGATTTGAAAATCAGTTTTCGAAAATTTAACTTTTTAAAAAACATCACTTTGTAGAAAATTTCATGGCGCATCTTTTTTCTCTCGACAAAAAAGTTGTATCTTTTACCGTTTCTGTAAAAAAAAAAACTCCATTTTTCAGACCAGCAAATTTACTAAATATTTTCAGACCAGCAAATTTACTAAATATTTTCACTTTAACTCGCTCCGAAAGACAAAGTTTTTTATATTTTAAGATAAAAATTGAACACAATATCCTTCAAACTGTTCTTAAGATAATGTGCAATTAAAAATTGATTTTTTTGTTAAATAAAAAAGTTATACATTTTTTTGGTAATCAGTATCAAAATAACTTTAGACAATTTTCAAACGCTTCGTTTATCGAGGAAATTTTGAGTAAGCCCAAGCTTTCAGCAATAAGAATGCTTAGTAGGATATAATTAACTTTTCTGAAAAGTATTACCCTAATTAAATTATTCTTTAACAAAATAGGAGCATTTTAATAGCATTGATCGAGTGCGTGATAGGTGACAATTTCGGAGTCTCGATCTGCTCGACCACAGCCCTCACCTCTGGACTGGAATTATTTTAGTCTATTTTTTTCTTTACAGTATTAAGTTAAAATTTGAACATCGAACCACAAGCAATTTTTTTTTGTTAGGGCAAATTCATTAAATATTTATATCTTACATTATATTTACGTATTTACAGGATGATTACAAACATTCAGAACAGTATATCTTACAACACTAATTTTAAAACAAAATAATAATTGTTTAAACGAAAAAATCAATTTTCTACTATAAGAGATGAGTTTTTAAACAAAATTATGAATTTTCAACAAAAAAGTTTAATTATCTACCGATAACTTATTTTTTTCTTGAAAATTTCGTAGAAAT
>JAAAKG020129729.1:0-37842 GCA_010014905.2 Druon quercuslanigerum | reverse complement strand
TTTTATAGAAAAATATACCAATGAGATTAAAATTGAACTGTTTGTTAGAAAATAAATCATTTTCTAAAAAATGCAACAGAATAATTGAAAATTAGTCGCTTTTAGTTGGACATTCAAGTATTTTGTTGAAAATTCGTCTTTTTTTTACATTCAACTATTTTTTATTTAAAAGTAAATTTTTTTTAAATTTATCTGTTTTGTAGAGAATTTGTCTATTTGTCTTGAAAATTCAGCAGCCTTGTAGAAAATTCATATTATTTTATTGAAAATTTTTTTTTATCTGAAAATGTAACTATTCAATTTTTGGTTGAAAATTGACCTTCTCTAGTTGCAAATTCATATATTTTCTTTTGAAAAACTTCTTTTTTATATAAAATTAATCCTTTTTATTTAACATTTAACTATTTGGTTGAAAATCAATTTTTTTTTTAAAAATAAACCAAAATGATTGAAAATTAATCTGTTTTAATTAAGGATTCATATATTTTCTTAAAAAAATCGTCTTTTTTATAGAAACTTAATCCTCTTTCTTTAAAATTTAAATATTTGGTAAAAAATGAATTTTGTTAAAAAAAATAAAATGATTGGAAATTAGTCTGTTTTAGTTGAGCATTCAAGTATTTTGTTGAAAATTCTTTGTTTTTTTTTTGTTACATTCAACTATTTTTCATTTAAAATAAATTTTTTTTTAAATTCATCTGTTTCGTAGATAATTCGTCTATTTGTCTTAAAAATTCAGCAGCCTTGTAGAAAATTCATATTATTTTATTAAAAATTTTTTTTTATCTGAAAATGTAACTATTCGATTTTTGGTTGAAAATTGACATTCTCTAGTTGAAAATTCATATATTTTCTCTAAAAATCGCCATTTTTATAGAAAACTATACCAATGAGATTAAAATTAAATTTTCTGTTAGAAAATCAATTATTTTTTTATCTGAAAATTTAACTATTCGATTTTTGGTTGAAAATTGACCTTTCCTAGTTGAAAATTCATATATTTTCTTCAAGAAATCGTCTCTTTTTATAGAAAATTAATCCTCTTTATTTAAAATTCAACTATTTCGTAGAAAATCAATTTTTTTTTTTAATGAAACAAAATTATTGGAAATTAATCGTTTTTGATTGAGGATTCAATTATTTTCTTTAAAAACTCGTCATTTTTATAGAAAATTATACCAATGAGATTAAAATTGAACTATTTGTTATAAAATCAATTATTTTGTGAAAATGCAACCGAATGAATAAAAATTCGTCTATTTTAGTTGAGCATTCAAGTATTGTGTTAAAAATTCGTCTTCTTTTTAGTTACATTCAACTATTTTTTTTTTAAATTAAATTGTTTTTAATTCAACTGTTTTGTAGATAATTCGTCTATTTTTTTGAAAATTTTACAGCTTTGTAGAAAATTCATATTATTTTATTGAAAATAATTTATTTATCTGAAAATTTAACTATCCTATTTTTTGTTAAAATTTACCTTCTTTAGTTTAAAATTCATATATTTTCTTTAAAAAATCGTATTTTTTATAGAAAATTAATCCTCTTTATTTAAAATTTAACTATTTGGTAGAAAATCGATTTTTTGTTAAAAATAAAAGTGAATAATTGAAAATTAGTCTGTTTTATTTGAGTATTCAAGCATTTTCTTGAAAATTCGTTTTTTTTGTTATATTCAAATATTTTTTATTTAAAATTAAAATATTTTTTTTTTTAAATTCAACTGTTTTGTAGATAATTTGTCTATTTTTCTTAAAAATTCAACAGTCTTGCAGATACTTTATATTATTGACTAGTTGAAAATTCATATATTTTCTATAAAAAATCGGCTTTTTTATAGAAGATTAATCCTTTTTTTTAAATTAGACGATTTAGTAGAAAATAAATTTTTTTGTTAAAAATGAAACAAAATAATTGCAAATTAATCTGTTTTAATTGAGGATTCAAGTATTTTCTTTTAAAATTCGTTTTTTTTGTTACATTCAAATATTTTTGATTTAAATTTAAAATCTTCTCGGTTTAAATATAAACTATCACATTTTTGGTTTAAAATTAGTTTTTTCAGATTGAAAATTGACCTATCTGGTTGGAAATTCAGTTGTTTTATCAGAAGCTCATCTCTCATAAATATTTTCGAAGGTCCAACAGTAATCCTGATTTTTTAAAACCGATAAAAAATGGTGTTTTTTTTTCGTACCCATATTATCACTCGCAGGACTGGAGGGTCTTTCAGCGCCTCTAATTTCCCTAACAATTTGCTCTTCCTCCTGCGTGTTGAGTCGCAATCCAGCCACCCCCTTCTTCGGGACATTATGAAGATCTCGTTTGATTCTTCTGCGCCTCGACGGGTCATTGCGGCGTAATTGAAGCATCGATCCAAAATCGGCAATATACAGAAATCCTGCTATCAGGAGTTCACACGTCCTTTTACCTTGCTTATAAGCAGTTTCAAGTTCCAGACTCGTACGCTGATCATATTGCCACCAGCCTGCAAAATTATAATACTCAAAGAGTTTTCAAAAATATTTCACATTTATCATTTAAGACATTTCCATTTCAACTATTCTTGTATGAAAATCGGGGATTCGAACGAAATTTTAAAAATCAAAATATTATAACTGATGTCATCTTTTAAAATAAAAAACATTATTTTTTATTTTAAAAATGTTAATATTCACAACAAAAAAGCATTAATTTTAACAAAGTTTTTTTTTAATTGATTTTTTTTCGGACCGTAATTGACTGCTTTTTTTTCGGGAAAAAATTCTCTACAACTCTGTTTACATTTTTAAAAATAACTAAATAATCTAAAAAAATAATTATTTGTTTCAAAATAGGATCGTAAAAAAAAGTTCTAACATTTTCAGTCACAGAAAAATTTAATTTCAATGTTGGAAACAGTAGAGTTGCAGAGAATATTTGTTAAAATGAAAAAAAAATTTATTTCCAAAGAAGATGGTAAAATTAATGTATTTTTTGGTGAAATATTTTGATTTTTAAAATCATAGAAAAAGTATTTTTTCATATATCTGACTTTTGGCACCACAACTACTTTAAGTGGCATTTTTGATATTTGCCAAAATTATCTCGATAAATTAAAAATAGTTTGGCTAAAAAATAAACTGAGCCTAAAAAAGTTACAATTTTCACATTGTACCTCCGTAGCTACATTGTTTTTTAAAGTAATTTTTCATACTTAGCGTAGTTTTCAGATAACTTTATTGAATTTACAGAAATAATTGTAAAATATCAAAAAAAATTCCCTTTATTTTCTTCGAATCCCGGATAAAATTAAATTTTTTTTAAGTTGTTTGAAACCTTCAAAACCTTTCATAAATGTTTACAAAAGTTATTTCTATTTTTAATTTTTAAGCAGTTAAGAGGTGAAATCAGGCCTGGGGCTCAATTCAGAGATAAAAAATTGTGTAAATAGTGTTGAAAATTTGAAAAAATAGTGTAAAAATAGTTCGATATTTTATAAGTATTGAAAATGAAATTTACTGTTTGTTTACAACTTTATTATTTAGTCTGTCAATAATCAAAATTCAACAATTTTATTGAAAATTAGACTATTTTGTTGAAAATTCTCTTTCTGTAGAGATTTAAACTTTTTTTGTTAAAATTGAAACTGTCTGGTTAACACGTAATCTGTTTCGGTGGAAAAGTGACTGTTTTGTAGACAATTAATCTGTTTTAATTGAAAATTCAACTATTTCTTTTTTTTTAATGAGAAACAATTCACCTTTTCAAGTGAAAAACTTAATTCATTGTTAGAAAAAGTTGAACTAAATTCTTCAAAGTTAATTCTTTCTATTAAAAATTAATTTTTTTAACTAATATTTTAATTTTTGACTCGAAATTTCAACAGTTTGGCAGAATTCAACTGTTTGGTTAAAATTAATTTTTTGTGTGTTAAAAATTCATTTTCTCGTATTGAAAATTCAACTGCTTTGTAGAAAATTCATCTTATTGACTTAAAAATTCAACTATATTAAACTGTTTTGTAGAAAATTCGTTTTTGATTGAAAATTAACATTTTGAATTGAAAATTGATCTCTTCTAGATGAAAATTCTTATTTTTTTACTCGAAATTTCAACAATTTAGTAGAAAATTGCACTATTTTGTTAAAAATTGATCTTTTTTAGAAGAAACGTAATTTTCGTTTAAAAATTTAAATGCTTGGTTGAAAATTATTCTGTTTTAGTTGACAATTCTACTTTTAAATTCTTCGTTGACAATTCATCTTTTTAGGTTGAAAATGTAACTCATTGGTTGCAAGTTGAACTACTTGTTTAAAAGTTAATTATTTCGGTTGAAAATTGATAATTTTATCAAGAAAAAAAATTTCTGGTTAAAAATTCAACTGATTGGTGGTAAACAAATTTTATTGTTGTTTGAAAATTCATATTCTCAGGTTAAAAAATTCAACTGTTTTGGAGAAAATTCGTATTTTTTACTCAAAATTTCAATAATTCGCCAGAAAATTTAACTGTTTTGTTGAAAAATGATATTTTATAGTAGAAAACCAATTTTTTGGTTACAAATTCAACTGCTTGGTTGAAAATTAAACTGTTTTAGTTAAGAATGCAAATATTAAAATTTTCGTTCGAAGCACATCTTTTTTGGGTTGAAAATTTAACCGATTGAAAGAAAGAAATTTCAGGTTGAAAATTTATAGTTTTAGTAAAAGAAAACATTTTTTTTTTGTTAAAAAATTTAAATGTTTATTTGAAAATTACATTTTTTTTCAAAATTCATGTTCTCAGATTGAAAATTCAACAGATCTGTAGAAAATTCGTCTTTTTGGCTTAAAAATTAAACTATATTAAACTTTTTTGTGGAAACTTCGTTTTTGATTAAAATTTGATATTTTTTGTTGAAAATTAATCTCTTCTAGATGAAAATTTAACTACTGGGTTAAAAATTAGTTGTTGAGTAAAAAATTATTTTTCGGAACTGAAAATTGAATTATTTCATCAAAAATTAACTTTGTTGGTGAAAATTCACACAGAAAAAAAATATCTCGGGTTAAAAATTCAACTGCTTTGTAAAAAACTCATCTTTTTGGCTTGAAAATTAAAAAATTTGGTACAAAGTTAATAACTGTTTTGTAGAAAAAAAATTGTATTGAAAATTAATTATCCTAAATTAAAATTTAACTGTTCCATTTTTTATTAAAAATTGATCTTTTTCAGGTTAAGAATTCAACTATTTTACTAAAATTATGTATCTTGAGAATTCATCTTCTCCAATTAAAAATTAATTTCGAAAAAAGTATCAAATAGTGTGAATAGTGTGATGAGTCCGAGGCCTGTGAAAGTGTTAGGAAAAAAAGTAATGCTTTCCAGTTTTCTGCAAAAATCATTTATTCATAAATTTTCTGAATCCGAAAGAAGTGCATGTAATTCGGAAGCGTGTAGAAATAATTGAATAAAGTTAAATAATAGTATGCTTAACAATGCATTCAAAAACGTGTTATTCACTTCATATTAATCTCTCAAGCTTAAACTCATCGAGCAAATAATGAACTTATAATCATTATACACTTTCTAGGTAAAAAAATAACTTAATTACATTTTACAATTTTACATAAGAAACATTTCAAGCAATTAATGCAACATGCATTGAAACTTTTAAACTAAAAGAATTAGAACTCTTTGAAAACTTGGTATAACTAATAACTATCTCACTCCTGCAGTTCCCTTGCAAGGCGCGTTTTTTGTGTCACGTTTAATATTACGTTTACAACGTGGCTGATACTTTTTGTACTGAATTTTGTTTTTGAAATCGATTACATAAAGTGTGCCACAGATCAAAAGTTCGCACTCATCGCCTCCTAGATTGTAAATATCTTCCAAATCTTCGTTGGTCCTCTGATCGTACCTCCACCAACCTATGAATGGGTAGGCATATCATATTTTTTCAAAAAACCTAATAACTAAATTTTTGTCAATAACTAAAGTTTAGACTGTAAATATTATGGTATCAGAATGTCAGTAAAAATTGAAAAGAGTGCAGTACCAGGCCTCGGACTTATTCGAGAAATTCCAAATAGTGAAATGCTATTTTTTTTAGTCTCAAATAGAGGGGTTAACTATTTTTTAAACCTGGTATAAAATTGCGTTAAATCCTTAAAATTTTAAAATACCCTCATAGGGTACTTTTTTCGCGCTAAAAGGGTAAAAAATTCTGGATAAATTCACAAGATTTTAAAACAGTTTAAGTTACATTAAAAAGAATTCAAATGAATAGAAAAACATTTTTTTAATCAAAAAATGCCATTGATTTCCGTTAAATTGGAATGAATTTGGAAGAATTTAAGGTAAACGAGAATAATTTGATGAAGTTAAAAATTTAAGGTAAATAAAAAACAATTCAAATGATTTGAAAAACATTTAGAAATATAAAAAAACTTCATTGAATTCTAAAAATTTGATAAAATACTGAAGAGTTCAACGTGAGGTTAAAAGACGCCAGGATCAATTAAATAAAAACATTTAAAATTCAAAAAAATACACTGAATTAAGTAGAATTGAGTAAATTTAGAAGCATTCAAGTAAATAAAAAAATGCAAGAGAATTCCAAAGAATTCCAAAGAATTTAAAACAATTCAGAGTTAATAATTAAGAATTCTGAGACAGTTCCAAAAAATAATTTTAAATTTCTTCAAACCTTTGAAACCCTATTACTTTCAAACCAAACAAGTGACTAATAACTACAAAACAATTAAAAAGAATTCAAATTAATTGGATTTTTTTTTATGATGAAAACAATTACTTTTGATTTCCGTCAAATTTGAATGAATTTAGAAGAATTTAAGGTAAACGAGAAGCATTCGATGCAGTTCCTAAAAATTCAAGGTGAATTAAAAGAAATCAAATGATTTTAAAACCATTTAGAAATATGAAAATACTTAATTGAATTCAGAAAATTTGATAAAATATCGAAGAGTTCAAGGTGAGTTTAAAAGACGCCAGGATCAATTAAATAAAAACTTTTAAAATTCAAAAAAATGCACAATCCAAAAAATAATATCGAATATCTTCAAATCTTTGAAACCCTATTACTTTCAAATTAAAACAGTGACTAATGACTACAAAACAGTTGAAAAGAATTCAAATTCATGGGATTTTTTTATAATTAAAAAAATTCTTTTGATTTCCATCAAATTGGAATGAATTTAGATGAATTTAAGGTAAACGAGAAGCATTCAATGAAGTTCTTAAAAATTCAAGATGAATTTAACAAAATCAAATGAATTGAAAACAATCTAAAAATATGAAAACACCTAATTGAATTCAGAAAATTTGATAATATACATAAGAATTAGAGCAAAGGTTAAAAGACTTCAGGTTTAATTAAATAAAAACTTTTTAAAATTAAAAAAAAAATCCATTCAATTAAGTATAATTGAGTAAATTCAAAAGATTTCAAATGAATAAAATTTTTAAAAAGAATTTAAAAGGATATAAAAGAATTCAGCGTAAATTAATAGAATTCCGACAGAATCACCAAAAAAATTTCAAATCTATTGATATCTTTGAAATCCTACCAATTTGAAACCAAAAAAGTGACTAAAGACTAGAAAAAAATTCAAAAAATTCAAATTAATTGGTAAATTTGTTTAAAAATTGAAAAAATCCATTTATTTGAGTCACTTAAGTACCTTTAAAAGGAATTTAGAGGAAATTATAAGAATTCGATAAAATTCATACAAATTTAAGATGCATAAAAATATCAATTGAATTGAAAACAATTTAAAAATATGAAAATACTAATTTGAATTGAGAAAATTTAATAATATAGCTAAGAATTAGAGGTGAGGTTAAAAGACGTCAGGATCAATTTAATAAACTTTTTAAATTTTTTAAAAATCCATTGAATTAAGTAGACTTGAGTAAATTCAATCCAAATTTTAAAAAGAATTTAAAAGAATTCAGAGTCAATTAATAAGAATTACGGCAGAATCACAAAAAAAATTTCAAATCTATTAAAATATTTGAAATCTACTAACTTTAAACCAACAAAGTGACTAATGACTACAAAAAAATTTACATTGATTGGTAAATTTTTCAAAAATTGATATAAAAGCCATTTCTTTTAGTAACTTGAGTACCTTTAAAAGGAATTTAAAGGAAACTATAAGAATTCGATAAAATTCATACAAATTATTTATTTAAGGACAATTTAAAAAATATAAAAAAAATTCATTGAATTCAGTATGTTTTAATTGAGTTTAGAAAAATTCAAGGGAATTCATAAGAATTTTATGAAATATCTAAGAATTTTAGGTGAAGTTAAGAGACTTCAGGATCAATTAAATCAAAAATTTTTTTTTTTTTTTTTTTAATCCATCGAATCAAGTAAAATTGAGTAAACTTAAAAGAATTTAAGTGAATAAAGAGAATTTAAAAGAATTCAATGTTAATTAATAAGAATTCTAGGAGAATTCCAAAAAGTAATTTAAAAAAGTGACTAATGACGAATAAACAATTCAAATGATATGGAAATTTTTTTTTAAATTAAAAAAAAAACACTTATTTCAGTCAAATTTGAGTGTATTTAAAGGAATTTAAGAAAAATTAAAAGAATTAAAAAAAATGCATATAAATTTAAGGTGAGTAAAAAAATCGAATGAAATAAAACCAGTTAAAAATATGAAAAAACTTGATTGATTTCAGTAAGTTTGAATCGAATTTAGAAAAATTCAATGAAAGTTATGAGAATTTTATGAAGTACCTAAAAGATCTAGGTGAAATTAAAAGACTTGGGAATTAATTTAAAAAAAACTTTAAAAAATAAAAAAATATAACCGTTGAATTAAGTATAATTAAGAGAACTTAAAAGAATTCAAGTGAATTAAAAAAATTTGAGTAAATGTATGACAAAAATTCATTAAATTGAGTAAGTTTGAAATAAGTTTAGACAAATTAAAGAGAATTTAGAAAAAAACTAAAATGAATTTTAAAGAATTCAGGGCAAATTCCAAATAAATTTCTAAAAAAATATTTGAAAGTCTTTGAAATCCTACGAAATCCCTTACTTCTTGCGAATAAATTATTTGAAATCCATGAATATAATATTATAATATACTTTGAAGTTTTATGAATTAAAATACCCTGGAAATTTTTTAAATCGTTTCACATATTACGAAATTCTAGAAAATTCGTTATCTTAAAATATTTCCAACGCTTTGAAATCCCTTAAACTTTACGAAATTATTTTAAGAGTTACATAAATTCTTGTAAAATTCCCAAAAATATTTTATACCCTTTGAAATCCCATTAAATCACTGGAATCAATAAAAAATTATTTATATTTTTTTTCAAACAACCTACAATATTCCAAATCGTTTAATCATTTTATCTATTGATCCTCAGGATAAAGAAATGAACAACTTTTTAAAATGCTAAAAAATCTATCTATTAATTGAGCGAAGAAAAAAATTCCAAAGAATTTAGGGTGAATTCTAAAAAATAATTTTAAATCTCTCAAAATCTTTGATATAATAATATAATAATATAATATAATATCTGACGATATTTCCAGAAACCCTGGAAAATGTATTAAAATACCCGGAGAATCCCAGTTACACCATCACTTGTTCTTCATAATTTCGAATTAAAAGTGTTTGAAATTAAAGACAAATGTATGAAATGATTTTGAGTTTAAAACGTTTTAATTCAAAATATTTTGGATTTGTATAATTTTGAAAAAAGACAATATTTCGAATGGAATAAAAAGAAATCGATTTTGTATAATTTCAGAATAAAATAGTTTAAAATTGCATGATTTTAAATTGGAAAAATTGAATTCAAAAACTTCAAACTAAATTTCTTCTATTTAGACAATAATTTCATTAGAAAGGAGTTGAAATTTAAAACTGAATTGAATATATTTTGAGATTGGAAAATCATCAAATTTTCAAGAATAATTTTATGCCTAAAAACACGAAAAAAACTCTATCATTAAAAAATCAGAATTTCAAACTATCCCACTTTTCGGCTCATTAGAGACATAAATATCAATCGAAAAGAAAAAAGAAATGAATATTTCAAAGCAAAAGCTTCTATAATTATAGAAATATAAATTTGTATTGAATTAAAAAACTATGATGTAACGTAAAAAATGGATTAGACACTCTTTTCTGAAATAAAAAAATAAATTTACTTTTATTTTCACTGTTTGAAATAGAAACTTTTTAATTCTAAGTCTGTAAAATTTAATTATTGTGAAAAAAGTGCTAAAAATAAAAAGTAATTTTAAGTGAAAAATATAAAAAATTTATACTCAAGAAACTTGAAACTTAAACAAATTCAAACTTAATTTAAGACTGAAATTAAATCTACTCGCGAAGAATTGGTATATTAAAACTTTTTTGTACTCAAATCCTTAAAAATTGCTATCACTTTAAGTACATTTAATCGTTTATAAATTAACCATTTTTAAATTGTCAATTATACTTTACGAAATGCAACCAATTCAATTTTAGTCAGTTTGAAATTTAATAATGTTAGATTTAAATATACTAAATAGTTTGGTTTCAATTTGTAAATAAACAATTTTGAATTAAATGATTTCTGAATAAATTCAAAACAATGAAAAATTAAGACAATAACTTCTCTAATTCAAGCCTTAAAAATGAGCTGATTTGAAAACCAGGTATTAAATATTAAAGATTTTTATTTGAAAAATATTCAAAAAAATTCGAAATTTGAAAATCAGTTGAAAAAAAAAACATTTTTCTATTGAATTGAATAATTTCTTTAATTTTTAATTGTTTCAATTTTAGAATTCTAAATCGAAAGGTATTCTATTTTTAACGCTTTGAAATTGTCCTCTATTGAAAGTTTAATCTGAAATCATTCAATTTCGAAATTCTTAAATTCAAAATAAAATTGTTAAATTTTGAACACTTTGAATTAGAAATGACAAAATTTAAACTTCTTCTTACAGAAATTGTTCAGATTTAAAAACTTTAGTTTGAAGAAATATTTTGTTTTTTAAAACGTTTTCAATTAGAAAATTAAAATGATTTATTATAAAGGCCGGTCCTGAATCCTTTGAAAAACAGGGTAATTTTTTGCGCTAAATTCAAAATAGTTCAAATGAATAGGACAATTTTTTTTTAAATAGAAAAATTCCATTAATTTTCTCAAACTTTAAATGAATTAAGAGGAATTAAAGGGTGAATTCAGAAAAAAAATTTTAGAAATCTTACTATTTTATAAACAAAGAGTCGACTAAAAACTACAAAACAATTTAAGTTAAATTTAAAAGAATTCAAATTAATTAAATTGGTTAAAAATAAAAAAATTCAATAATTTCCATAAACTTGAAATGAATTTGAAGGAAATTAGAGGTCAATGAGAAAAATTCGGGAAAATTCATAAAAATTAAAGGTGAATTAAAAAAAAATCAAATGAATTGCTAAAAATTTAAAAAGTATGAAAAAAACTTGATAGAATTTAATGAAACGCCTAAGAATTCAAGGCGAGATTAAAATAAAGTAGTATCAATTAAAGAAGAACTTTTTAAAAAATGTCAAAATCCATTAAATCAAATAAAATTGAATAAAATAAGTGAATAAAGACTACAAAATAATTCAAGTTATATTCAAAAGAATTCAAATGAATTGGAAACACTTTTTTAAATCTAAAAAATTCCATTTATTACAGTCAAATTTGAGTAAATTTAAAGGAAATTTAAGCGAAAGGAGAATAATTCGACAAAATTCATTACAAAATCAAAATGAATTTGAAAAAAAATCAAGTCAATTAAAGCTCAGTTAAAGACTTCAAGATAAATTAAACAAAACATTTTTTTAATTCATTTAATTGAGTAGAATTTAAAAAAATTCAAAAGAATGTTTAAGGATTCAGGTTAAATTTTGAAAACCCTAATCAATTTCAAAGCCTCATTAAATTCCTTGGAATAAAAAAAAACTAAACTTTATGAAATCCTTTGAAGCAAAAAGTTAATTTTCCACGAAACTGATGCATTTTCACCGAACAAGAATGAAATTTCAAACTAAGAACATTACTTTTATAACAAAAAAGACGAATTTTCAACTAAAAAAGATCAATCTTAAAAAAATTAAAAATTTACGTTTTCAGTTCAAAAATTAATTTTAAACCAAAACAACATTTTCATACAAAATATTTGAATACTTAAGTAAAGAATAATATTTTTTAACCAAAAAGTTGCATTTTCATGAAAAAAAATTAAATTCCTACTAAAACAGATTGATTTTCAAATGAAAAAGATAACTTAAAAAAAAAAATTCCGTTGATTTTTCACGATAAAAATATGAGTTTTCAAATAAGAGCTTCTACGAAAAAATTGAATTATTAATCCAAAAAGACGAATTTTTTACGAAAAAGGAAGATTTTTTTAACAAAACTGTTGAATGCTCTACCAAGAATTTAGTTGCATTTTTATCCAAAAGATAAAATTTCTCTTTAAATAGATTATTTTTCTAATTAAAAAGAATTTTTTTTAATATTTGAATTTTCGTAAAAAAAAATTCAATTGACTTTTCAAGATCAAAATTTGTATTTTTTAACAAAAAATAAGTTTTTAACAACAAAAAATAGAATTTTCAACCAAAAGATGAAATTTTAACAAATTAGTTGGATTCTCAACCAAATAATTGCATTTTTATTCCAGAAAGATGAAATTTCTTTAAAAACAGATGAATTAAACAGTCAAACTTTTAACTGAAAAGAATAACTTTTTAACAAGATTGTTAAAATTTCCACCAGTTTGCATTTTTGTCCAAGAAAATAGACATTCTACTAAAAAAAGGTGAATTTTTAAATAAAAATTATAAAAAAAAAAGATTTCAGTTGACTTATCGGCAAAGTTGAGTTTTTAACCAAAAAGTATTCAAATGCTAACACTTTCCAACTGAATAATTTTAATTAAATGCAGTTAAACCATCTAATTAAACATTTTAAACTTTTATAAATTAGACAGTTCTAAAATTTAGATTAAGTTACAATAATATAAATCCACTTTATCATTGTCCATGCTCTAAATTTCAAAATTCTTCGAAATTTTATTACAAAATGTTGAAATTATTTTTGAAATTTTGTTTGGACTTGACTTAAACACTTCCACATATTTTTTTGATAATTTGGTCAATCTTCCTAAACATTTTTAGATATTCTCTTAAAATTAAGTTTTCAAAACAAAAAATCTTTTGCGATTTTCGTAGGAAATATTTTGTATTCTTCTGAAGCCTTTCAAAATTCTAAAAAAGCTTCTAAACTTTTTGTTTGAAATCTGCCAAAATCTATATTTTATTTTAAATTAGTTTACAAATGGAATATTTTAAACTGAAATAATATTTTTAATTCAATAAAAGCCTTTATAATTATGAATATATTATTTTGAAGTTATTTTTAAATTAAAAACTGTCTTCTAAAATCAATTATTATTCACTTTTTAAATCTTAAAAGTACAGCTGATTTTTAAAAATCATTAATTAATTTATATTGATAATTGGTCAACTTAATTATTTAAACATTTAAAACTGCATTTTAAAAATCTTTGAATTAAAATGTATGCTAAAAAATAAAATATAAAATATAAAAATTTTAAAGCGAAAGATTTTCAAAACTGTTGAAAACTTTGAAATCCTCTGAAATCAAATGAAATTTTTTTAATGTCTCTTAAAGTCCCTTGAAAACTTTGAAATTTTTTTGGAAATCCCTTGAAATGAACAAGCAATTAGAGAAAATAGTAGTATCAATGTTATTTCTTTTAAATAGTAACAAAATAGTTGCATACGTAAAAAAAATTTTGGTCCGAGGCCTGCAGTACAGAAACACCCCATATTTTATAATATTAACATTATTTTTTAAAGCTGTAATTCCTATTTTTCGTCTGCCATTTGCATTTTTTTATTAACGTGGTTATTCTTCATGCATAAAAATTAATTTGTTCACACGGTCATAATATAATAAAAACACAGGATTCTGGTGTTAACGAATCATTATGTAATTGTAAAAAAAATTGTATTCTTACTTAAAAATTCATTCTTAAAAATTCTTTTATATTATGACCGTATGACCAAATTAATTTTTTATTCGTGAAGAATTACCACACTGAATATACAGATTTTTTAAAAATTATTTGTGGGTGCAAATTTGTGTAGGTTTGAATTACAACTTAATATAAAAGAGAAAAATTACCATTTCGGCCTTCGTAAAACCATTGGTACTCTTCCTCGGTCTCTGTGTCTTCTTTTGCCGGTTCCTCGACTTCTACCAATTGTGGCCTCTCGACAAAATCTGCTGGAATTTCTTGTCGACACATGGGACATCTTTTACTCTGATTAGCTACTCCTTTCACACATAGGTAACAGAATATGTGGCTGCAGGGTAACCGAGCTGGGTGGATACATGGTTGTAAACATACTGCGCATTCTGGCACTGTCGAGGGATCTAATAAACCAAAATTACTTAAATTTTCATCTAATCTTGAGGCTTAACATGATTTTTTTTAAAGGCATTGATAAAAATTCAATTTTTTCTGTATTGAAAAGGAAAGAAGAACGATTTTTCACAGTTCAGACTTCACAGACCAAAATGCTTTCAAAACAGCCGAAATATGATGTTTTTTTTTCTACAAAAATAGGGAAATATGTAATTGGGAAAACACAATATTTTAAATGAAATTAATGTAAATATCACATTTCTAAGATTTTAAGTCAAAATATATTCCTGTTTCAACAAATTAGTTTAATTTTCAAAGAAAAAAAAACATGAAATTTCAACGAAAATGTTTACTGTCAAAAAAGAAAAATGAATTTTAAACCAAAAAATATTAAAGATTGAACAAAAAAGGCGAATTTTTAATCTATAAAAGTGAATTTTCAAAACAAAAAGTCGATTTTTTAAAATAAAAGTGATGAATTTTGAACCAAGAAGGATTTTTAAGTAAAGATAAATTTTCAGCCAAACAAGTACCGTTTCAACAACAACAAAATTACAAGAAAACAACAAGAAAGAAACAAACAACAAGAAAAAAGTTGAAAAATAAAAAAAATTCTACCAACAAAGACGAATTTCGAACCAAATGTATGAATTTTCAACAAAATAAGGTAATCTTTCACAAAGTAGTTCAACTTTTAACCAAGTAATTGAAGTTTCAGCAAATGAAAATGAATTCTCAACGAAAAAAGTAATAGTAGACTTTTTAATGAAAAAGAATTATTAACTTTCAGCTATTTAACTTTCAATAATTAACTGTCAACCGAAAAAGTTTATTTTCATAGCAAAGAATCAAAATAGATGAATTTTTAACCTACGAAGGTAAAAATTCAAACCAAAAAGTGGGATTTTTAACAAAGGTGTTGAATTTTCAACCAAGAACTATTTTTCTGCCAAGGAAAAAAATGGTACAAAATTATTGAATTTTCAAGCTAAAAAGATTAATTTTCTACTCAAAAATTGAATTTTCGACACAAAAAGATCAATTTTAACCAAACAGTTAAAGAAACAAAAAATTAAATTTCTACCAAAAGAACAAGAAAATGAACGAAATTTTTTACTGATGACTTTGGAAACCAGAAAAATTGTTCAAATGTTTGTTCATTTATATTGGAAATCATTGTTAATATTCAACAAAAAAAGTTGAATTTTCAATAAACAAAAAAAAAAATAGAATTTTAACCCGGGAGATTAATTTTCTATCAAGATATTTATTTATTTATTTAGAACAGCCGCGATTACTCAATGAATTGCGTAACAAATTGTTGAAATCAGTCGCATAGTATCCAAAATTAGTTTATATTTCAACCCAGTAATTCCATTTTCAGTGTATGAAAATGAATTCTAAACGGAAAATGTAATAGTAGAGAAAAAGAATTAACTTTTAACCGAAAAAGATTACTCACAACATAGCAAAAAATGATTTTTCAACCAAAATAGATCAATTTTAAACCAAACAGACGAATATTCAATTTTAAAAAAATCTTTAACCAAACTTTAAAAAAACAAGGACTAAAACCACAAACACGAATTTGTTACAAAAAAAGCTGTATTTTTAACTAGGAAAGATTTTTCAGATAAGAAAGAAGAAACCAAGGCCACTGATGAATTTTAAAGCCAAATGGATTAAATTTCTACAAAAAAATTTAATTTAAATAAAAAAGTTCGTTGCTAATCAAATAGTTGAATTTTAAGAATAAAATTGAATTCTGAAATAAAACAGGTAATTTCTCATATAAACAGTTACATTTTCAATAAAAAATATGAAATGTCATCCATAATAAATGGATTTTCATCCCAAAAAGACGAATTTTCAACACAAAAAGATGAATTTTCAACAGAAAAAGATAAATTTTTAACCAAGAAGATTATATTTTTACCAAAAAGGCAAATTCCCAACTAAAGAGATGAATTTTCAACCAAATAAATGAATTTTTCCCAAAGTAGTTCAACTTTCAAAAAAATAACTCAATTTTTAGCAAATTAAAGGAATTCTAAACGGAAAATGTAATTGCAGACTTCAATTTTCAACTATTTGGTTGCAAAATCGTCTTTCTTGGTAGAAAAATTATCCCCATGGTTGAAAATCTATAATTTTTGGTTGAAAATTCAAGTTTTCTTTGGTTGGAAACTCAATTTTTATAGCATAAAATTCCAATTTTGTTGTATATTAACTTTCTCATTGAAAATATACATTTTCGTGTTAAAAATTCACCTGTTTCTTAGAAAATAAGTTTTTTTGTTGGTAAGAATTTCTTTTCATTGAAATTTAATATTTTTGGTTGAAAACTGAACTTTTTGGCTGAGAATTGATCTTTTTTGTTCGAGGTTTCATCTGTTTTGTTAAGAATTCAATTTTTTAGTTGGAAATGAACTTTATTGTTGAAAAATTGATTTTTTTTAGAAAATTAATCTTTCTGGCTTTACAATTCCCCTATTTGATTGGACGTTTTTTTCATTATGGATTAAAAAACCTTTATTGGGTAAAAATGCAAATCTGTTTAGTTTCAACATTTATCTTTATAGGTTGAAAATGCAATAGTTTGGTTCAAAATGATTTTTTTTCGGTTAAATATTCAACTATTTGGTGGAAAATTTACCTTTCTTGGTTGAAATTAAACTTTTTTGTTTAACTTTTTTCTCTGATGAAAAAAATTCCGGGTTTTTCAGTCGAGCGACAGGAAATAATTTATAATAAGGTAAATAGTTTTTATCTACAATGTTTTTTTTTCATAACAAAACATATAACATAGAAATGAACAAAGTTTTAGATTTTGTGATTTATCATTGTTATTCTTACTATCCAATTTTGTAAAACATACTGTATAAATTAAGAAAAAGAAAAATCTATAAAATAATACATAATTTGGAAATTTTGTAAAAATCTTTTACTCACGTAAATTTATAATTTGTAAATAAAACATAAAGTAAATAAAGAAATCGAGTAATATTGTTATCTGGGATGTCGGTGACAATGTACATATTTTATCGATAAAAAACGACATTTCCATGACGCCATAAAAAAAAATCAAGGTTATGAATTCAATCTATATTTTTGATATTTATTGTATTAAAAATAAGGTTAACGCCATTAAACTAAACTCATAATTGTCGTAATTTGCATAATCAGATTAAAAAAAGTACCAAAATAAACAGAAGTAAGCGTGAAAAGATGCGTCATTTCTTACCTTCTTTTTCTTCAATGTCTTTCTCCTTATCTATCACGCCTGTCGATTTTGTAGGCACCCGAGCCATGATTTTACATAAATTTTACTTTAAATCAATTTTGTTCATTAATATATTCTTCAAAATCCAAAACATTAATTTGCGTCGAGGAACAATTCACTGCGGCCATTTCTTGTTTTTATTTATGTCATCAAGGAATTTTCAGGTCACTTCACATGAGCGAAATATTCCTAAAAATGAGTTGATTAGGTCTAATACCACTCACCAGAGTGTGCGATCTGTTCGGTTCCGAGTTGAGCGAAAATTTAAATTTAATAAATCAAAAATAGCTTTTTTTATACAAATTATTAATGAAAGTTTATAGTTTATTTGTAAAATAAAGTAAAAGATTTTTTTGTCACAAAATATTATAATTTTAAAGTAATGAAGATAAACTTCGTACCAAAAATCGTATAGCTAAATTTTTAACCAAAAATGAAATATTTAAATTTTTCAACCAAAAAACAAGAAATGTTCAATAAAATAATTAAATTTTAATCGAAAGAAATGAATTTGCAGCTTAAAAACAATCGAATCAAAAATTATTAATTTTTAATGAAAAAGATTAATTTTCTAAAAAAAGTCGAGTTTTTAAACTAAAAAATTATTTTTCACCCAAATAAACGAAATTGGAAGCAGGAAGCAGAAAGAATAATTTTCTTAAAAAAAAGGTAAATTTTCAAACACATAGTTGAAATTTTAACTAGAACAAATAATTTTCCCAGAAAAGAAAAACGAAGTTTTTAAAAATTAGGTAAATTTTCTTAAGCATTAAAATTAATGTTCAGCTAAAATAAACGAATTTTCAATGAAATCGATGAATTTTTATCCAAATGGTTCATTTTTTAACTGAAAGAGGCGATTATTATATTTCAACCAAAAAATATTTCAAATTAAAAGCCGTTCGATTCAACCAAAAAGGACGAATTTTCAAAAAATCATGTAATTTTTTCAAAAAAAGATCATTATTTAACCAAAATTAAATGCATGTGACAGAACTTTATTTTTATAATAACTTGAAAAAAAAGTTTCTATGAAAAATAATTTTTTATTTACAAAGTCTATTAAATTAAATAATAAACTCGATGAAATCAATTTTTTGGAAAAATAAGTTTGATCCCCTCAGTGTCCAGACATCATGCCAGCTGACGTCATACCAAAAAAATACCTAATCTATCTTTTCGCAATCCGATTGGTTGCCGTTGGCGCACTCATTTAAACTGAATATATGTGCAAATAAATTTTGTACAACAAACAATGATTGTAAAGTAGATAAAGATAATATTTTTGAATTAAAATTATTATTTACAATGAAAATGGTATTCTTTCTTTAAATTTGAAATCGCTCATTTGATTTTAAAAAGTAAAAAAAATTATATAAAAATTATATCGATTTTGCTATGAAAAATAGAATACGTTTTAAAATGTGGACTTTGAAATATTTTTTCAGCAGAAAATAATATAATATTTGAGAAATTTAGAACTACGATAGAAAAATTGACCATACCTAAGATATTAATTTTTTTAGTTTAATTGAATAACTGACATCTGCAGTATATTTTATTAATAAACTAATAATTTTTATTATTAGTATTAAGAAAAAAAAACTATTTTTCATTAAGTTTGAATTTTCACAGACTGTAAAATTCAGCGCTATCTTGCGGCTGGTAAGTTCAACTACTCCAGCATTCTTGTGAAGCCACCTTACCAACGGTTAAAAAATACCACGTCGAGAATTAAGAGAATTAACCAATTACCTTTTAGGTTAGAGAAGCATAAGCCAATGATCGAACGAAGATAAATACGTGAGAGAATGGGCGAAAAGTCGAAAACGACGAAAACTTATACAATACACTGCACACTTCATTGTATCCCTCCCCAGAATAAAGAAATAGAAAGATTCGTTTCGTAAGTAACTTGATTTATTAAATAATGTGATTATTAAAACATGGGTATACGCTGAGACATTAATATATCTGTGATTCGGTGTGTTTTCCCAAAAAGTGTAGACCATAGAGGTTATGTTTTATTATGACCACCTTATTTCTATGCTTGCAATTTTCTCCTTTAAAGAAGTAACGGCATAAAATGATTAGAATTTGCAGTTTTAACGATTGGTATCGGGAAAATATTCACATTTGCTTTTTTTTTATTGGCTCTGTTCATACTTAGTGCGATCTTAGGAACAAATAATCCATTTTTCATTGTGTGATTTAAATCTGATTGTTCTTTCGTGACTAATGATTCATTCTACGAATTGATTCATAAAAGTTAATTTAAAAACCATTATATTTATGACTGTTTTTGTTGTCTTCTCAAATTGGAGATGTCCTTTGTTTAGAGTTTTTTGAACATTTTGTCCTCCCGAAGTTTACTTTAATGGTAGCTCTATAGTTAATACGTTTTATTGATAATAATTATTTGATTTTTGTATTTCTTTGGTTTGCCAATTGATATATTTTCATAGAAATTTCTTTTTTTTTAATGCAATTGTTTACAAAATTTATCTGTGTTTGAGGAGTAATTTTTTTTTTAATTCCAACTTTTTAAACAAATATTTGTTTGTTGAACATTCAACTGTTCGGTAAAAGATTAATCATTTTTGGTAAAAAAATAATCAGTTATGATCAAGGATTTATCTGTCACTTTAAAAAAAATTTATTTCAATATTTGCGTGAAAATTCATATGTAGTTTGTTTCAAAGATGTTTTTTGGTTGAGGTTTCCAATATTTTGTTGGAAAATCGTATTTTTTGGTTGGTTTAAACTTTTTAAACAATATTTTTTGTTTAAAATATCAGCTATTAAATTTTTCTTTGTGAATTAATCTTTTTTTTTGTTGAAAATTGATCTGTTTCGGTCGAATATTTAACTATTTGTTACAGAATTTATTTATTTCTTTGTTGATATTTCAACTATTTGCGTAAAATATCATGTATTTTGTCAAAAATACGTATTTTTGATTGAGGATTCCATTATTTTTATATAAATTCGTCGTTTTTTGTTCAATTTAACAATTTTTTATTTACAATAAAATTATTTGTTAGTTCAAATATCAACTATCGCATTTTTCGGTGAGAATTCATCGTTTTAGGTTGCAAATTTAACTGTTTGCTCGGAAATTAATCTGTTTTGGTCGAAGATTTCACTATTTTGTTGAGAATTAATTTTTCTTGTTTGAAAATTGAACTGTTTGGTGGAAATTTCATATATTTTAATGGAAATACGTATTTTTTGATAGTAAATTAGTCTTTTTTATTTGAAAATTAAACTATTTCATTAAAAGATTAATATATTTTGTGGAAAAAACGTCTTTTTGTAGAAAATTAATATTTTTGGTTTTAAATTCATGCATTTTGTTGGAAATTCGTTTTTTTTTGGTTAAAAACTCAACTGTTTGTTCCAGGGTTTAAAATTTGTTTTTGATTATTTATAAATATTTTTTTGAAATTAGACGAAAATTGATGTATTATGTTGAAAATACGTTTTTTTGTTGACGATTCCACTATTTTTTTATCGTGTCTTTTACTTGAATTCTACTGATTTTTAATTAAAAAATAAGATATTTGTTAGTTAAAATATTAAATAATGCATTATTCATTGAGAACTCAGATTTTTTGGGTTACAATTCTACTGTTTGGTTGAAAATTAATCTTTGTCGGGGATTTAACGATTTTATAAATCATACATTTGTTTTGCTTGAAAATTCAACAATTTTATGAAAAATTAATGTATTTTGTTGAAAATACTTTTTTTTTTGCTAGAAATTTAATTTTATTGATAGAAAATTGATCTCTTCGGTTGATGATTCGACAATTTGATTAAGATTAGTGTATTTTGTTGAAAATTCGTCTTTTTTGGTGGAATTAATCTTCTTGTGATGTAAAATTAAAATATTTTTTGGTTAAAATATTAGCTAATGCATTTTTTATTAAGAACTCTTATTTTTTGGTTGAAAATTTAACTGTTTGCTCGAAAAATAATCTCTTTTGGTGGAAGATTAAACTATTTTGATGAGAATTAGTTTTTTTGTTTTGAAGATTCAACCATTTGGATGAAAATTTTTGTTCATTTGTGGAAAATACGAATTTTTTAGCAGAAAATTATTCTTCTAGGTTGAAAATTGATCTTTTTTTAGTTGGAATTTCAACTATTTGGTTGACAAATTAAAGTATTTGGTAGAAAATACGCCTTTTCGTTAGTAAATTAATATTTTAGTTGACAAAATTTTTTTTTCGCAGAGAATTAAACTGTTTTGTTAAAAATTTTTCTTTGTTTTTTTTTTTAAAACTAATTTACTTTGGTATAAATTTAATCTTTATTAGTTAAAAATTAATTTTTTCGTGGGAAATTGATTTTTGTTTGTTAAGGCTTCAACTTTTTCGTTAAAAATTGAACTGTTGATTTGAAAATTAACTAATTTTTTAAAATTCAACAGTTTTGTAGAAAATTCAACTGTTAAGGTTAAAAATTCAAGTGTTTGGTTAAAAAGTAACTTTTTATGTTAAAAATTTATATTTTAGATAGAAAATGCAACTGTTTTGTAAAATATTTTTATGCCTGGAAATCTAACAGTTTGGTAAAAAATTAAGTATTTTGTTGAAAATTCGTTTGTTTGATAGAATCCAATTCCTTTTTATTTAAAATTAAATATTTTGTGGCTAAAATATAAACTATTCCATTTCTCGTTTAGAATTTATCTTCTTTAATTGAAAGTTCTACTGTTTAGTCGAAAATTTATCTTTTTCGGTTAAGAATTTAAATATTTTGTTGAGAATTAATCTTTTTTTGTTAAAAATTCAACTAATCTTGGGAAAATTTAACTGTTTTGTTTAAAACACGTCTTTTTCGGTTGAAATTTAATTTGATTTGTTGAAACTTGATCTTTTTAGTTGATAATTCAACAATTTAGTTGAATTTAATATTTTTTATTTGAATTTAAATTACTTTTATTTCATTTTTCATTATTTAAAAAAAATGCATTTGTTTTGGTTGAAAACTGATCTCTTTGGTTGATGATTCGACAGTTTGATTGAGATTTGAGTATTTTGTTGAAAATTCGTCTTTTCTGGTGGAATTATTATTTTGTTATGTAAAATTAAAATATTTTTTGGTTAAAATATTAGCTAATGCATTTTTTATTGAGAACTCTTATTTTTTGGTTGAAAATTTAACTGTTTGCTCGAAAAATAATCTCTTTTGGTGGAAGATTAAACTATTTTGTTGAGAATTAATTTTTCAGAAAATTATTTTTCTAGGTTGAAAATTGATCTTTTTAGGTTGGAAATTCAACTATTGGTTCGATAAATTTAAGTATTTTGTAGAAAATACGCCTTTTGGTTAGTAAATTGATCTTTTTTAGTTGAAAATTCAACTATTTGGTTAAAAAATTAATATATTTTGTGGAAAATACGTCATTGTTAGTAGAACATTATTCTTCTTGGTTGAAATATGATATTGGTTTTGTGAAGGATTTCACTATTTTTTTGAGAATTCATTTGTCTGTCGAAAATTAAACTAATTGGTTAAAAAATTAATATTTTTTTTGTGTGGTAAATATGTCGTTGTTTGTTAGAAAATTAATTTTCCGCTTTGAAAATGGTTATTTTTTCAGCTAAAAATTCAACTGTTTGATTGAAAAATTAATCTTTTTTGTTTGAATTGAACTGTAAGGGCGAAAAATGTTACAAATGTTCAGTTTTAACAAGTGGGAACTGAAAACTAATCTTTTCTACTGTTTTTTATTGACTCGGTCCATGTTTAATGCGATCTTGGGAACAATTAATCCATTTTCCATTATATGATTTAAATCTGATTGTTTGTTCATCATTTATGATCGATTGCACAAATTCATTCATAGAAGCTGTTTTAAGTTAATGAACTTAATTTAAAAACTATTATATTTATAACTTATTTCGAGTTTCGAGTATTTTTATCAACATTTTTTGCTCCCAGTTTTACTTGGCGGTTTGGCTCTAGTTAATGCATTTTTTTGATAATAATAATATAAATTTGTTTTTGTAATTTCCATTACAGTTGTAATGTCTAAGTCTCATAGTCCGACTCGCTTCAATGGAGAAGCAGACAATTTTTTCGAGCCAAACTTTACCCTCGATATGAATAAACGGATGCGAGTTCCAAAAAGTATTCGTGTAAGCGGTGACTTTAGTGATGAAGATATTAATGGTACAAATGGCCACAAATGGAATCAAATGTTAGCTAATGAAAAATTTGAAATGCATGTTCCAGACAGAATCCTTGTTGTTGGTGAGTACCAAAAAAAAAAATCATTAAGAAAATGTTGCACTTCCTCAGATTAATATTTTTAAAGTGTGAAAAAAGGTCTTTAATGTTTATTTAAAATATTATTCTTTTTAGTCTATAAATTACTGAATGTCCTGTTTATTGAATTAACAGAACACAGCAAGAAATTTCAACTATTTTGCGTGAAAAGATAATTCTTCTTCGATGAAATGTTTATTATTATATTTTTGGTTGAATGTTTAATTATAGTGTAAAAAATTATCTTTTTTGCTAAAAATTCATTGCAGATAGTCAATTTTTTTGGATTCAAAATTCAACAATTTAGTTTAACTGTTTTCTTATTTACTCTGAAAAATTAAACTCTTTTGGTGAAAATTCCACTATTTTGGTAGAAAATTCAACTGTTGAGTTGAAAATTCCCTTTTTTGTTCTAAATTCATATTTTCGAATTGAAAAGTCCACTTTTTCGAAGATACCTAAATTTTTTGGCTTGAACTTACAAATATTTGCTTGAATTGTTTTTTCTTTCTTGGCGGAAAAATCTTTCTTCCCTGAAAAATTAAACTCTTTTGGTGAAAATTCGTATTTTTGCTGTGAAAATTTCACTATTTTGGTAGAAAATACAACTATTGAGTTGAAAGATTCCTTTTTTGTTAAAAACTCGTATTTTCGGATTGGAAAGTTCACTTTTTTGCAGAAAATTCATTTTTTTGGCTTAAAAATTCAACAATTTGCCTGAATTGTTTTTTCCTTCTAGGCGGAAAAATCTGTTTTCGCTGGAAATTCAATTCTTTTGTTTAAAATTCGTCTTTTTGATTAAAAAAGAATTTGTTTCTTGGGAAATTAATCTGTTTTGTTGAAGGATTCAACTATTTTGTTTTAAATTCAATAATTTTCTTAAAAATTAACTTTTTTGTTGACAATCCATATTATAGACTTGAAAATTTAAATGTTTTATAGGCAATTAATCTTTTGGGCTTGAATTTTCAACAATGTGGTTGAATGTTTTTTCTTTCTTGACGGAAAAATGTTGTTTTCGCTGAAATTTCAATACTTTTGTTAAAAATTGGTCTTTTTAGTTTAAAAATTCACTATCGATATTATAAATTTAATATGCTTTTTTTAAAGATAATCTGTTTTGGATAAAAACTTTTTTTTTAATTATTACTTTAGGGTTGAAAATTCTAATGATTTGTAGATCATTAATTTTTTTGGACTTAAAAAGTAAACAATTTGTTGGAATTGTTTTTGCTTTCTTCGCTGAAAATGCAATACTTGTTAAAAATGCGTCTTTTTGGTTTTAAAATGAAACTGTTACTTTGAAAAATAATTTGTTTTGACTTGAAATTTTAACAATTTGGTGAAATTCTATTTTTCTCTACGGAATTTCTTTTTTGCACTGAAAGTTCATCACTTGTTAAAATTGGTTCTTTTTGGTTTAAAAATTAATTTAATTTTTAATAAAAACCATTTTTGATTGAAAATCCAACCATTTGGTTGAGTTGTTTTTCCATCATTGACGGAAAATTTGTTTTTCTCTGAAAATTCAAGACTTCTTCAAAATTGTTCTTTTTGGTTAAAAAAAATAATTTACTTTGGTATAAATTTAATCCTTTTTGTTAAAAAATGAAGCTGTTTCTGTGAAAAGTAATCTGTTTTGGCTTTAATTATTTTGTTGGAAACTCAACTATTTGGGTAAACTACTATTAACTTTTTTGTTGGAAATTCAAAAGTTTGGTAGAAAATTAATCTTTTTGGCGTAAAACTGATCTTGTGTATTCAAAATTTATATTTTTGGCTTCGAAATTCAATAATTTGGTTAAATGGTTTGTTCTTTCTTGGCTAAAATATCTTTTTTCGCGGATAATTCAAGTCCTTTTTAATTGGTTGTTTTGTTTTACAAATTCATTTACATTTGTAGAATTTCTTTTTTTTTTTAATGAAACTGTTACGTTGAAAATTTTTTTGGTTGAAAATTAACGTTGTTCAAGCTTCACTTTTTCTTGTTAAAAATCGAACTGTTTTGTAGATAATTAATCTTTTTGGCTTTAAAATGCTACAATTTGGTTGAATTGTTTTTTCTTCGTTGACTGACAAATCTTTTTTTTCGCTGAGAATTAAACTATTTTGTTAAAAATTTGTTTTCTTTTGTTTTAAAACTAATTTACCTTGGTATAAATTTAATCTTTGTTGGTTAAAAATGATTTTTTTTCGTTGGAAATTAATTTGTATTTGTTAAGGCTTCAACTATTTCGTTGAAAATTGAACTATTGATTTGAAAATTAACTCATTTTTTAAAATTCAACAGTTTTGTAGAAAATTCAACTGTTAAGGTAAAAAATTCAAGTCTTTGGTTGAAAAGTAACTTTTTTTTTAAATTTATATTTTCAGATAGAAAATTCAACTATTTTGTAAAAAAAATTTTTGCTTGGAAATGTAACAGTTTGGTAAAAAATTAAGTATTTTGTTCAAATTTCATTTGTTTGATTGAATCCAATTCCTTTTTATTTAAAATTAAATAATCTTATACTCTTTAGTCGAAAATTTATCTTTTTTGGTTAAGAATTTAACTATTTTGTTGAGAACTAATATTTTTTTGTTAAAAATTAAACTAATCTTGGGAAAATTTAACTGTTTTGTTTAAAATATGTCTTTTTCGGTTGAAATTTAATTTGATTGGTTGAAACTTGATCTTTTTTGTTGATAATTCAACAATTTAGTTGAATTTAAAATTTTTTAAATTAAAAATTAAAATTCCTTTTATTTGAAAAATTAAATGTTACATTTTTCTTTGAGAATTCATATTTTTGTGATTGGAATAGCAACTGTTTGTTTGAAAATTTAACCACTTTGTAGAAAATATAACTATATTGTTGAAAACAGAACGATTTGTTTAAATATTCTTTTTTTTTCAGAACATTAATCTTCTTGTTTGAAAATTGGTCTTTTTTAGTTAAAAATAAAACATTTCAGGCCTTTCTCCTATTTTTAAATTAAATTTCTTATTTAAAATCTATTAATTTAATAGGACAAGAACAACATATAGGCACAAAAGCTCCGCCACGAGAAATAACTCTAGAAAATGCTGTGCTACCCACAGTTGAACCTGGTTTAGTCAGAGTTCAGGTTAGATTACAATGTGTATACATTGCTGAATAATCAACAAATTGATCAAATTTTCTCAGAAAAATAAATATTTTTTAGACTCCACCCAGAGTTTTGACTTTGGACGATCACTATTTCCCAGCTGCTGACGATGATGATCCTGTAAATGAATCGATAAATATGGTGACTGCCACTCCGAAAGCAAATGGACAATACACCAACGAAAATCAGATTGTGAGGCATGTAAGGTAGGTGAAATCGATTTTTGTTATTTTAATGCCAGGAAATTCACTCAGGCCACTATTCATCCCTTAAAAAAATATTTTTCCGCAGAAAAATTGATTTCAAAATACTTTTAATTCATCTACTTTTTATTTTCTAGGCTTCAAACTGTACGAGAATTTAGAATTTTTCAAAAAAATTCTTTCAAAGTTGTACCATTTTATTTTGTAATAGTTATTGGTTCAACATTTCGAATTCGAGAAGTCCAATAATTTTAAATTATATTATAAAAAGTTAAAAAATTCATATTTCCATCGTACTTTTTCAAAATATAATCCTATGTGAAAGTCGGAATTATTTTAAATTGAATTTCACGCAAAAACTTGAAAGTTTTACAATCAGGAATTTGATTTAATTACATTCAAAAGTATAGAAGAGTAAATTGTAAGCGTTAAAAATAAAATATTTTTTTTTAATTTAACAAGTTAAAAATAATGAAGTTCCAAATTTTACAATATTTAAATGTGAATGACTTCCAGAATTAACAATCCTGAATGAAAGCATTCATATTTGATTAATGTTAAAATTTTTAGAGTTTTCTGTTTTGAGAATAGTTCAAATTAGAAATCTTTTCCAATTAATAAGAATTTAATTCAATTTTTAACATTAGTGGGATTTGAAGAGACATGAAAATTAAATGTATTCTTTTTTCAAGAAATTTAATTATGCAATTGGAGTTAGTGATGCAGGAATTAATATTGAAAGATTTTCTTTATCTTAGAAAATTTTTGAAATCATATTTTAATTAGTTTCATTTTATGAATTTTACCAATTTTGAGCAGATAAATCTATCCAATGATTTGAAATATCACAATTTTTTATATCACACGATGTAATAAAATATAAAATGATTTCGATTTCAAATTTTTGTGGTTCTTAAAATCAATTGTTAATTTTTTTCAATTTATTTCTTTAACGTACAAAATTTTCCATTTTATGTTTTTATTTTTAATCATATATTGCCAGTGTAAAGAATTTTAAAATGCAGTTTTGTTGACTTAACATTTCAATTTTAAAAGCGTTTGGATTACAACATTAATTAATTCTTTTTAAATCTGAACTGATTGAAAATTTATAAACCATTTTGAATTTTAAATAATTTAAATTTTATAGATTCATTATTAAACGCTTTTATTCCTTTTTAAATCATTTTAAAATATATTACCACTATACAATATTCTTTAATCAAATTAAAATTAATGATTCAATAAAATAATGTTTTGTTTCAATATTCAGAAATTTTTAACTGTTTATTTTAAATTAAAAAATATAAAGCAAATATTCATAACTAAATAATTTAAAAGTGAATTGTTTTCCTGAGAAATTTAAAAAAGATTTCTTATCTTCAAAATTAATTTTAACAGTACATTTAAACAGATTTATAAACAGAAAATTTAAAACTTCTTAAGCATTTAGAAGGTTTCAAAGAAATAAAAAAATTTGTTTAAGATCCATAAGTATTTTTTTTATTTTGCAGGATTTATTGAAAGTTTGAGATAAAACTCGAATCCTTTTAAAAAAAGAAGATTTTGGAATAACACTTGGAAGCTTTTTAAGGATTTTGAAAGGGTTCAAAATAATAAACTAATTTTCTTAAGAATATTTAAAAAGATTTAAAAACAATTTTTGATATATAGATAACAATTGAACAATTATTATTTTGTAAAGACAGTAAATTAAAATAATTTAACTCTATAATACTTAAATTATTTCTCATTTCTAGAAAACCTGGAGTTGTCTATTTTTTTATGGTTTGAAATTAATTTTTTTTTACTGATAATTTAACTATTCTATTTTTGGTTGATAACTGATCGTTTTTAGTTAAAAATTCAAGTAATTCGTTCAAAATTCATATATATATATATACTTGGAAAATCGTGCCTTTTAGTAGAAAATTAATATTCTAGGTTCAACAATCATCTTTTTTTCTTGAAAATACAACATTTTGGTTGTAATTTTATCCTTCTCTTGTTTGGAATATCTTTTTCATTTGAAAAATGAACTCATGTTAAAATATCGTATTTTTTGTTGAATTCAACGTTTTTTGATTTTTTTTTAATTTTGTTGAAAACTTTACTATTCCAGTTGAAACTTTAACTATTTTGTTAAAATTTTTTTTGTTGGCATTAAAAAATAATTAATTTGTTTTTGCTGAAAATGTAACAATTCTAATTGAGTATTAAAATATTTTATTTGAAAGTTGATCTGTTTGGCTGAACTATAATTTTTCACCTCAAAATTTAACTATTGAATTTTTGATTGTAAAATTATCTTTTTTAGTTGAAAGTTCGTCTTGATGGTGGAAAATTTAATCATTCTAGTTAAAAATTTAACATTTTTAATGATAATTTATGTTTTTAGTTTAAATTTAACTATTCCAATTATAGATTCATCATGTTAGTTGAAAATTATTATATTTTTTGTAACAAATTATTATTTTTTTAACTAAAAGTTTAACATCTCTTTAGCTATTTTTTAACTGATAATTTAACTATTCAATTTTTGATTGACAATTTATGTTCTTTTAGTTGAAAATTCATGTAATTAATTTATTAAATAAAAATTCATGTATTTTGTTGAAAATTCGTCTCTTTTTATCAAAATTATTCTTCTTAGTTGAAAATTTATCTTTTTTGTGTAAAATTCAACTATTCCAGTTGAAGATTCGTCATTTGAGTTTAAAATTCATTGCTTTGTTTGCAAATGTAACTATTTTTTTTCAATTAGTTTTTTTTTGGTGGACATTTTTTTTTAAACTGAAAATGTTGATTCCAATTCAATATTTTATCAGTTTAGTTGAAAATTCATATTTTTGGTTCAAAATTAATTTATTAACTGAAAATTGAACCATTCAATTTTTGCTTGAAAATTTATCTTTTTTTACATGAAAATATAGATGTATATTGTTGAAAAATTGTATTTTTGGTAGAAATTATTCTTTTTTCGTTCAACGCTGATCTTTTTTAGTTGAAAATTCATATATTTGCTTGTGAATTCATGTATTTTGTTGAAAAATCGTATTTCTGACAGAAAGTCCAACTTCTTGGTTAAAAATTGATCTCTTTTTTTGTTGGTATTTGTTATTTTTGGTATTTAATTACAAAAAATATTTGTTTGAAAATTTATGTTTTTGGTTAAAAACTAAGTTTTTCCTGAAAATTCAAAAATTTGGTTGAATTGTTTTTTTCTTTCTTGACTAAAAAATCTTACTTTGCTGAAAATCTAACTATTTAGTTGAAAGTTCTCGCTTTTCTTAAAAATTCATATTTTCGGATTGAAAAGCTTAGGTTGTTAGATAATTTTTTTTCGATTAAAAATTCATTTACTTTGATAGAGATTTCGCCTCAAGTTTGTTGAAAATTCGACTTTTTGGTTTGAATTCATCTTTTTTGTGTTACAATAAACATATTTGTTGTTTAAAATATCAACCATTACATTTTTTATTGAGAATTAATATTTTTTTGCTGAAACTACAACTACTTGTTTGATAACTTAACTGTTTTGTTGATATTACATTTCTTTTTTTGGTTAAAAAGGATTTTTTTGTCGAAAATTTCACTATTTTGTTGAAAATTTGTTTCTTTTTTGGTTAAAATTTTTTATAACGGAAAATGTAACTATTAAACCAGTTTCATGATTTATCATTTTATTTGAAAATTTATCTCATTTGTTGAACATTCATTTTTTGACTAAAAATTTAATTAATACATTTTTGGTTGACAAATGTTTTTTTTTAGTTGAAAATTCTTCAGCTTTCTGTTTTAAAATTCAACAATTCCAGTTAAAGATATACAATTTTAGTATAAAATTTTTCAATTTGTTTAAAAATGTAACTTTTTTTAAAAAAGTTTTTTTTTGTGGAAAGTAATTTTTTCAACTAAAAATTTAACTTATTTTAATTAAATATTTCATACCTTTAGTTGAAAATTCATCTGTTTGGTTGAACATGAAGTATTCAAAGTTAAAATTTAATTATTTAAGGTTTGGTTGAAAATTGATCTTTTTAAGTGAAAATTATTTTTGTTTGATTGAAAATTCAACTATTTCTGTTAAAAAGTCGGCATTTAGGTTGAAAATTGTAATATTATTTACTATTTCCTTGTTTTTTTAATTGATATTTTTTAGTGGAAAATTTAAGTTTTTTTTTGTATTTTGATATTGAAAAAAATCCTTTTTCTCATGAATAATTTTATGCAAAAGAGCATGAAAAAGATTTAATCATTAAAAAACAAATTTCCAAACTACCTCACTTTCGCGCTCATTAGAGATTAGAAATGTATTATGATTGTATTATTAATTTTCAATATTGTTGATAATATAATAAACTAAATACATTGGTTATGAATCAACAAAAAAAGTATATATTTTTTTTTTAATTCATTTATTTTGCAATCTTTTGCACTGTTGTGTTAATGGGCGTTTTAGAAAAAATGAATATATTACTTTTAGCTGAGCGTAAAAATTTAACAAAAAAACCTAACCGAGAAAACCCGGGAATTGGAAATCGTTTGCAGAATCGCCAGCTTGATGTAATCATATTTGAAGTCGATTTAAAAAACGCGTAATTTTTGAATTTTTTCAAGATAAATGAATAAAAATGTACATTTTTTTTTTTTTTTAGAGAACAGACACCATTCAACACGACACTCGATGTGACGCTCACTCCTAGCGAAGAGGTGCAACACTTGCGACGCCAAGTCGGAAAATTGCATCGGCGAATAATTTCCGTGGAATCTCAGATTATGCAGCGTCAGCAACGAGATAAGATAGTTTACGCAATAACTCTAACATATTTTTTCCTAAAAGCTCTCTCTTGGCTGACGAGAAATTAAACGTTTGACCGGAAAAAGGAAGAAGGCGATAAAAGCATGAAAGACAATATGTGCTTTCAGCCAAGGGTCTCTAATAAAGAGACTATTCTTTTTCTAAAGATATGATAATAGCGGATTTCTGAACGATTCGAAAGTCGAAGAGGGGACCGATTTCTAAAAAAAGTATACTTCGGACTTTGATTATTTCCTATGAGTCTCCAGTTGAGGTTTTAAATTGCAGACGACATCGTGTAAACGTGTAAATGAGTCTGATGAATTAACGCGATGTCGGTAATTATTAATGAAATATGATAAATGATTAAATGCGGGCGGTGGTTTAACCTCGTCAAAAATTTGATCAGGAAAAAGGTGTTAACATTTTAAAAGACAAGAAATTTGATAGATTTTTTTTTTGCCAGTGAAATATACACTGGTGGTCTTCTGATTAATCTTAATTTATGCCTTTTAAGTTATTCAATTTTCATTTGACCTCGAGATATGATTCTTTCCAGTTACGATTTTAACCAATCGTCTCTGTATCTCACTGAAAAGTATGCCATATTTTTAAAAATTAATTTTCTATTTTAGTGTTAGGTACGAGATGAAATCTGATTGTGTAAAACTCAATTTATTTCATTTGACCATACTATAAGCAACCTTTAATATATTTTTTTTTTTTCTGATGAGATTTGACTTTGCTTCTGATGCAAAAGATCGATTTTAGAAAAAGAAATTGTTTGGTTAGTTTTTTCAAAAGTTAACTTGCACTACTCTTTACTGTAATTTCTCGTTTATATTAGGCGTTGAAATGTTGTAGCGAAAGTAAAAGTAGTACGAGATGAGGATAAAAGTGATTTGAAGGGGGTTGTTAAAATCTAGTCTTCAATCGAGAGAAGGAAGGGGAAAAATTTTCTGAGTATAGATAATGTATTAGGATATTCGTTGGTCATTCCTTAACTAACTCTGGCTTCAACGGAAAGAGAAATTGGTGAACTTTTCCTGTGAAAGAATTTCATAAGTGGGATTGTTTAGAGATCGAAGTTTATTGTATTTGCCTGAATGTGGCCATAACCATGTACATTTATAATATTCATTGTGATTGCGGAAATAAATATTTAGAAAAATATAATTTTTTCTTATTAGGAATTAGGATCGTCTTTATATTCTTTTCCATCCAGTTGTTGTACATTTTAAAAATATTGATAATAATAGTTTTTCTTACAAAATTGTTTTTTAACGAAGTGTTTGAAAATTCGATTTTTTCGAAAGAAATTTATGTAAGTTGTTGAACATTCGTCTTTTTGGTGTGAAAATTTAACTGTTTTTGATTAATAATTAAATTATATTTTGTTTGAAATATCAACCATTATATTTTTCATTTTTGAACTCTTTTGTTGAGAATTAAAATGTTTTTTTCTGAAAATTTGTATTTTTTGTTAAATGTTAGTATTTTTTATTTATAATTGAAATATTTGTTGGTTTAAATGTGAACATTTGAATTTTTCGTTATGAAATCATCTTTTTTTTTTAAATTCAACTACCTGGTTGAAAGTTTAACTACTTGTTTGGAAGAAAAAAAAATCCACAGTTTTGTAGTTAATTAATCTTTTTAGCTTCGAAGTTCAACAATTTGATTGAATTGTTTGTTCTTTCTTGACTAAAATACCCAATTTCAGTGAAACTATTTCGTTAGAAAATTAATCTGTTTTGATTAAGACTTTAGCTATTGAAATTTTGGTAGAAAATTCCGTTGTTTTTTTTGTTGAAAATTCTGTTTTTTTGAAACTTAAAATTTTCTTGTTAAAAATTAATCTTTTTTGAAGATGATTCATCTCTTTGGCTTGGAAATTAAATTATTTTGTTAAAAATGTGGTTTTTTGATTAAAAATTAACTTAATTTGTTAGAAATGTCTTCTTTTTTGTTTAAAAATGAAACTGTTCCTTTGAAAATTAAATACGACTGTTCAATTATTTTGCTGTAAATTCAAATTTTGGTTTAAAGTCAACTCTTTGACTTAAAATAAAAATATTTTTTGATTAAAATATGAACCATTACATTTTTCGTTGGAAATACATATTTTTTGTTAGAAACTCTCACTAATTGTTTGATAATTTAACTGGTTTGTTGATAATTCATTTTTTTGGTTAAATATTAATTTTTCAACGAAAAATTTTACTGTTGTATTTATGGCTGAAAAAATGATCAATTATTTTTTGGGTTGAAACTTTAACTGCTTGCTTGATAATTTAAATGTTTTTGATTTATAATTAAAATATATTTTGGTTGAAATGTCAACCATGATATTTTTCGTTGAGAATTATTTCTTTTTTTTGTTGTTAAAACTTCAACTACTTGTTTGTTAAATTAAACTCATTTGTTGAGAATTAAAATATTTTTTCTGAAAATTTGTATTTTTTCTTAAATGTTAGTATTTTTGATTTATGATTGTAATATTTGTTTGTTGAAATGTGAACTATTGAATTTTTCGTTAAGAAATAATCTTTTTTTGAAAATTCAAGAAAAAAAATTCAACTGTTTTTTAGTTAATTAATATTTTTATCTTCGAAATTCAACAGTTTAATTGAACAGTTTAATTTTTCAATTGGTCTTTTTGGTTTAAAAATGCATTTTTTCCATTAATTTTAAACATGCGTTTCATTAGAACATTTATCTGTTTTTATTTGGGTTTCAACTATTGAAATTTTGGTAGAAAATTCAGTTTTTTTATTGAAAATTCCGTTGTTTTTTTTGTTGAAAACTTAACTTTTTTGTTGAAACTTTAAATTTTCTTGTTAAAAATTGATTTTTTTTTGAGAATATTTCAATTCTTTGGCTTGGAATTCAAAGTATGTTGTTAAAAATGTGGTTTTTCTATTAAAAGTAATTTATTTTGGTTGGAAGTCAACTCTTTCTGGCTTAAAATAAAAATATTTTTGATTAAAATGTGAACCATTACATTTTTCGTTGAAAATTTATATTTTTTGGTAGAAACTCAAACTAATTGTTTGATAATTTCTTTCGGTTAAATATTAATTTTTCAACGAAAATGAGTTTTTTGTTAAACTTGAGTGTTTTTGATTTATAATTGAAACATTTTTTGGTTGAAATATCAACTACTGCATTTTTTGTTGCGAATTTATTTTTTTGTTTGAAAATTCAACTATCTGATTCCAAATTTAATTATTTGGTTAAAGTTATACTACTTTGTTAAATATTCAGTTCTTTTGGTACATTTTTAGCATTTACTTAGAAAAACTATTTGGTTGAAAATTTATGTATTTAGTTAAAAATTAACTTCTTTTTTGAAACTTCATCAATTTGGTAGAAAATTTAAACGTGCTTACTTGAAAATGAGCATTTTTATTTAAAATTCATATTTTCTGGTAAAACATTCAAGTGTTGTTAGTTAATTAATATTTTTGGCTTCGAAATACAACAATATGTTTGAATTGTTTGTTCTTTCTTCACTAAAATATCTTTTTTTAATCAAAATTGAAGTCTTTTTTTTTAAATTGGTCTTTTTGGTTTAAAAATGCATTTCCATTCGTAAAATTTTGATCTTTTTTGGTTAAAACTGAAACTGTTTTATTAGAAAATTAATCTGTTCTGGTTAAGGTTTTAAATATTGAAATTTTTGTAGAAACTTTTTCGTTGAACTCAACTGATTCTAACTTAAAATTAAAATATTTTTGGTTAAAATATCAACCAATACATTTTTCATAGACAATTTTTAATATTTGGTTGAAACTTCAACTAATTGTTTGATAATTTAACTGTTTTGTTGATATTTGATTTTTTTCGGTTGAATATTAATTTTTGCAACGCAAAATTTTGCTATTATATGTATGGCTAAAAAATTATTTTTTTAGCTCAAAATTCAACTTTTTTTTAGGATTCGTCTTTTTTGGTAGCAAATTTTTTTGATTTACAGTTCAAATATCTTTTGTTTGAAACTTTAACTACTTGTTTGATAATTTTAATGTTTGGTAGAAATTTAATCTTTTTCGTTAAAAATGCAACTTTTTGTTTATAAATTTATCTGTTTTGGTTCAGGATTAAGTTTTTTTTCCTGAAAATTTGAGTTTTTTGTTAAATTAAGGTGTTTTTGATTTATAATTGTAACTGTTTTGTAATTAGTTAATCTTTAAAAAAATCTTATATTTGCGGTGAAATTAATTTTTTGTTGAAACTTTATATTTTCTGGTTGAAAATTGAACTGTTTTGCAGATAGTTCATCATTTTGGCTTGCAAATTAAATTTTTTTTAAATGTGGATTTTCGATTAAAAATTCACTTACTTTGCTAGAAATGTCTTCTTTTTTGTTTAAACTGAAACTGTTTCGTTGAAAATTAAATTTGATTGTTCAATTATTTTTTTGAAAATTTAACTTTTTAGTTGAGCATTCGTCTTTTTTGGTAGAAAATTGAAAAATTCATTTTTCTCGACAGAAAATGAATTTTCTTGGCCGAGAATTAATCTTGTTGGTTGAGGATTCAACTATTTTATTGAAAATGCCTTTTTTTGGACGAACTAAACTATTTTTTATTTCAATTAAAACTTTTTTTTTAATTATCTATTTTGTTGTAAAATTATGTAATTTGTTAAAAAATCATCTTTTTTGTAAAAAAATTAATAATTTTTGGTCGATGATTTATCTGTTTGTTTGAGAATTTAACTATATTTTTTTAATGTTAAAAAAAATTTTTTTTGACGAAATAAACTATTTTTTATTTTAAATTAAAATCTTGTTTAAAAAGGTAACTACTATTTTGTTGTAAATTAATGTAATTTGTTGAAAATTTCTCTTTTTCAAATACAAAGTGAACTATTTTTCATTTAAAATTAAAATTTGTTTGGCACGAACTGAACTATTTTTGATTCAAAATTGAAAACTATTTTGTTTAAAAATTTAATTATTTTGTTGTAAATTCATATAATTTGTTAAACATTAATCTTTTTGGACAGCAAATGAATTTTCTTGGTCTAAAAATTAATCTTTTTGGTTGAAAATTAATCTTTTTTGGTTCAGGGTTTAACTTTTTTTTTTTGCATCTTCCTTACGACAAAGTGAACTATTTTTAATATAAAATTAAAATGTTTGTTGGTTGAAAATGTAACGATTTTCTTGTAATTTCGATTAGACGTATTTGCAATCTTACAAAGTCTCTAAATAAATTAAAAAATAAATAGTTCTTCGACATTTTTATTTTGTATCAAATATTATTTTTTCTTTCAAATTAAATCGGTTTTATGAGACAAAAGATGGATGAGAATCATTGTTGACCTGTCAGATTTCAAATCAAGAAAAAGTTTCCTTTAAGTATTTAAATATAAAATGTTTATATTTTCAATACAGCAAATTTTTAAAGAAAATTTCATTACTGTAAATAAATTCTTTATAAAAGTACATTATTGATATTACTTTAAAAACATTTTACAATTTTATAGGTTAGAATCGCAAATGTATTTATGATTACACATTTTAAAAACTAAAATACTGTGACTAGAACTATAAAATATTATGATCACAGTTGAGTTAATTGACCCTGATACTGTTTAGCAATCCATATTTATCACTGAAGTTTTTAATTACACATTGTTCAGTTCGTTTGTACGATCAGTGTAGAAAATATGTAAAGTCGAATAAATACACAAA